>JANJEY010000008.1:64860341-64872007 GCA_024703695.1 Erythroxylum cataractarum
GAACATCATTTATGGAATTACAAAGAAATAAGCAATCAGTAACAATGAAATCAACGTCCGATCGATTGCGCCTATTAGAAAGCAAACTCTGAATAACCAATTGTGAATCTGATTCGATAATAACTGACTGTAAATTTTTCTTTTTAACCCAGCTTAATGCTTCACGAATACTCAAAGCCTCTGCTGTTGACGGATCCAACACTCTCGAAAAGATATTACTACCAGCTGCAATACAATCACCGTTGCTATTCCGAACCACAAAACCAGTACCAGTCGTTACTAACTCCTTGAAAATAGCTGCATCAGTGTTAATTTTTATGAAACCAGCGGGTGGTTTCTGCCACACGAGAGAAAAAGCAAGGTTGGGATGTAAAGCTACTGAGTGACATCTCCTAACATTATTCCAATTCCGCAACATCGAACGGGCTAGGACAAATATAGCATGAGCTGAGTGTTGTATTTCATGCCAAACTCAGCCATTTCTATTCTTCCACAAAGCCCAACAAATAGATATAGCCAAACACTGATTCTCAATAGTATAGTGGTGTGCAACAAAGAAAAACCATTCGGGCAAAACAACATAGGTGAAAGGGAAAAAACCGAAGTGAGAAATTATATAAATAGCACACACATTCGATAGCCCTACCTCGCAATTAAGACAACGCATTTTAGTGTACCCTCATTATATAAATAGCACACACATTCGATAGCCCTACCTCGCAATTACATTAAGTTATTGCAATATATTAAACTCATGTGAGGTGAAACTTGTATCACCTATATAAAAATTTTAAGAAAAGTTGTTAGATAATTATAAAAAAAATTTCAAACTTTTACTTAATTTTATAATATTAATCCAAATTTAAAAAATAGTGCTAAAATACTATAACTTTCAATTTTTAACAAAAATAACTCAATATTAAATTTTCTGTTAATGTGGACGATACGACTAGTCACGTCAGCATGTAACTGCTACATATTGCATTTATGCCACATATGAATTTTATTATTTAATAAATTAAAAATATCAAATACCCTAAAGTAATCTTAAAATTCCCTTGTGACATAAATATAATATATGAAAACCACATAGCAAAAATACTAATATAACCCGGTTCAATATATCATCATGTACAGAGAATTTAATATCCAACTATTTTTGCTAAAAGTTGAAAACATTTTAATGTCTCTTTTTAAAATTCAGGCTTTGAATAAAGCTTTTTTACAATTATAACCTAAAGTTATCACAAGCTACAAGTAACAATTACGTTCATCCCATGAAAAAAGTAATCCAATAAAATATAAGACAAGCAATGATCTGTCTACACTGTTCACTAATATCTATGAATGTCATCTACAGAACTATGTAGTTCCTTTTCAAGGGAAGTAGAAGTATATTGGATCTCCTAATTTCCTCTCAATTTACAAGCACGTGCGGAGGCAGCAATATCATAATTTAAGGCCTTTCCATATACCAACAAATGCCACAATTACAGTTAAAAGCAGCGCAATGCTGATCATATAGATTACTGACGAATTGTGGCCGAGTTTTGGATGCAATGCCTTCTGATCTTTTGAGGATTCTATTGGAGAACCGATAGATTCAACATCAACAGTTGACCTCAAGATGGAATCACGTCCAACTCGTAACCTCAGATTGGCAGAAGGTTCTGCGTTAATTTCACTGCTCTTGTGGATATTGGGCAGTGATTTCTCTTTATGGTGTTCTCCACGGGAAGAAACCGTTTCTTGAACACCTACCACCTGCAGAAATGAAACTTTGCATTAGATAATTAAAAATGTCTAATTAACTTAAAGCTCGCTATTAAATACACTATTCATTTTGATTCTAATCAGAAGAATAAGCCTGTTAAACGAAACATAACTATCTACAAGAGTGGAAACTAAACCAGGTTCAAAATGTCAAAAGCAAGAAAAGAGAATGAGCAGCTTGGACCAAGGAACCACTGAATGAAAATCACCTCCACTGCAGATTCTTCTCTATTTCCAATGGGGCCAACATCATTTGACTGGCAGCTCTCGTCAGATTCAATCAAATGATGCTTCTGCAAATGGATCCTCCTCGGAGCAATACCCTGAGTACTAAAATTGTCCGAATATGGTCGGACAGGAGGCTGGCGAGTTCTAATCTTGATTCCAGTTCCACCAACATCACTGCCATAGTTTACAGGACTTATCTGATTTGTTGACTCTTTCATGCAAGGAAATGCACCAGAGGATGAGCCGATAGCATCATTGGCAGATGGGACTTCTGGCATAACAGGATCGTTCAAAATACTATCAGCATGATTGCTTCCAACTTGTGTACAAAAGAATGATGCTTGAGCTTGGCAAGATCCAAATGGTATTTGCCTCTGTAAGGGCTCCTTGCTATCAACTTGCTCGTCCATCGATGATCCAATCTATGTATCCATCAACAATAATTGATACCATACTAAGTGAATTTCAAAGGTTGGAAGAAGGGAACTCGTAAATTTTACCAAGTGACAAAGATAAATTATTAAAAATTTGGATTTGACCACCTTAGAGGCATAATGGTTTAAAAACAAACCAGCTAAACATCACCAACCGTGTTAGTTTTGATCCTGAAGTAAGATATAGCACTAACCTGTGTTTGAGCCATATCAGCTTGTCCATTATTGTAGGCAGAGTTGCCCTGAAAATGAAGGTTTCCTCGTGGCATATGCCCATCCAAACTGGTTTGCATTTCATGAGAAGAGTCCTTTGGGATAATTAACTCTCCACAAGAATGCTTATCATTGTTATTGAAGGCATCCAGCAGCTCTGTGAGGGACATGTCTTGTTCATAGGTTCCATCATGGAAACGGAAGCTACTAAGATCATTGCCGAAGTCACTAGTGTAAGGAGAATCTGTGCAGTATGTAAGGTCTGCATAAATATGTGATTGCACTGGAGAGAATATTTTATAATCAACTTGACCAGAATTTCCCTCCTGAAATGAATATGCCTATATTAAAAAGAAAGGAGATGAAAAATAGTTAAATTGCAATATCAAACTTTAGTCACTTAGATGATGAAATTCATAATACGGCAAACCAGATAAAGAGAAATGAGTTCTCACCTCTGCAGCTGTCATTTCAATACCATGATCTTCAACATCAGAAGCCATTTGGCTATTTCCACAGCTATCAGCAGAAAATACAGCAATAGCAGGCATGTTGTCAGAGTTATCAGTCAACCACCTCTTCATACCTTCCGACTGCTTGGGGGTTTGTACATCAGAAGTTGGTGTTTCTTCAACTAAATCGGACGATGTGTCCTCAGGTGAGGACTTAGCTGTGAAGGGAGAGTATCCATTTGGCTCCACTTCATCACATTTTATGTTCTCAATCCTTTCTTCTGGCTTTCGGAACAAGCGACAGAGAACAAAGGGACCCTGCAAAGCATAGAAAGGAGCCCAATTAGTTGAAACCGATAAAGACGTGAAAATGAAACTGAAGGAACCGCAATAATAAGTACCAAGATTACCTAAATCATCACCCAAAAAAGAAACAATTAGACGACATTGAGATGGAATATCAGAATCGTACTAGATATTTATGGCAATGGGCCAAGGACTAAGCAAAGATACTCGACAACATATGAACAGATTTCAGCTTAGTAAATAAAACTAATCAAAGTGATTAAAAAGGGCAGCGTAGATAATCAAATGGCAATTCAATTCAGAAAAGGAAAGTTAATCTTTTAGCATAAACAACCTGGCCAGGGGCGGTTCCATCAAGATCCTTTTCAGTGGCACGATACTCGTGCATAATCCAATTGGTTCGCTCACCCTTAGGAGCACGACCTCTGTAGAAAACCAAAGTTTTCTTCATGCCAATCACACCCGACTTTCGGGACTTAATCGTACGGTCCTTGCCAGTAGCTTTCCAGTAGCCAGCATCAGTAGCTCTGTTGGAACGATGGCCATTTGGATACTTTCTGTCACGAGGGCAGAAGAAGAACCACTCCGGATCATCTGTCTTTATCACCGACAACCCTGAAACACCAATCATTCCATTACAAACCCCAGAAACTTAAACTATTAGGTATTAGCTCGTTTGAACTTGAGTTGACTAATCAAATGGGAGAGTTTACTGTAAGAAACAAACCAGGTAAATCCCAGGGCTCCCATTTGCAAACATCGACTTCGGGGATGACTTGGACCTCAGAAGTGCGGCCATTGATCTTATGCCTCAGGTAGTGGCTTATGAGCTCTTCATCTGTCGGTCTGAATCTAAATCCCAGAGGCAGTGATTCCATCGGCATCACTCTCATGTTTAATTTTTGTGTATGATCAGAACAAAGGGAGAAGTGTACGATTTCAAATAAGTGAAATTGGTAAAGTAGGCGATGAGGGTGGTTTTGGGGGAGGGGAAGGTTGCTTTTCTGCTTTCTCTAAAGACGATTTCTGTGTGTTTGTTTGTGAAATTTGAAGCTAAAAACAATGTGAAACCGAGTCTATGATTTTTGGAGCCTAGCAAGAGTTTCTTTAAAACAACGCGCATTGCACACGTCAGCCGGTCCTTTCTTCGATCCTTCTTTTTCTTGATCTTTTTCCTTTTATACGCTCAAAACGTTACCTTAGATGTTAGATTGATTAGAAAAACACACCATATGGACGAAAAAAAAGTTATTGAAAGCAAATTAATTTTCTTATTAATAAGTAGGATAAATCCAAAGTTTAATAAGAGTCTACTCACATTACTTTACTTTTTTTTTTCCTCCGTAATGTTAATCTCTGTAAATTATTAATAAATACAAATTACTATTTCATATTTATCCATACTGCTTAAAATTTGCAATGTCAACTTTAGTTTGAGAGTCTTACTAAAAGTGAAATTAAAATTATCAACATTTAATTTTATTCAATATTTATCATAATACACTTTTTTTTATTTAATTCAAAAAAATTAAATGCATACTTTTGGAGTAAATAAAATTCTAACGTATGATACTACTAATATTCTAATTATTATTATAATAGTAAATTAATTGATAGATGATTATTTGACTATTATTATGCACTCATATTTAACATATTTTGCATTATATTTTATAGTTCTGTTGTATATTTGGTACTTAATTTGCTTCAAGTGTATTTATCGGTAATAATTGCCTTCATGAACTAAAAGGAGAACTGTAGCGCCCATTTATCGTAAAGTATACATCGGGATGTCCGTAGGTCATACCGATACATACCCTACGATGAGGGTGCACTACGATTCGATCATTTCTAAATTCCACCTGACATCAAAATAATAAAGCTGTAATATCAAATTCGCTAAGTTTTAAAACCAAAAGATACTTTTTATTTATTTCATAAAACTATAAGTACACAATTCTGTCATAATTACAACTGTACAGGCCCAAAATAAACAGTAACTACTCCTAACTAGGTCATCCTCAAAAGATCCCAGCTGACCCACCTGTGAGCCATACTCCTCTCACCGGCACACACACAGTAGGAAAAGTCAAACTCCGGAGCTAGGAGTCACATATCGTGTCCTGCAAAATAAATGCAATTTTGGGTGAGTTTGCGAACTCAATGAGAAATCATCATCACCCAATTCATGCAATACGCAAAATTGCGTACAGATTAACACAATAACAAGTTCTGAATAATAGTCATAAACCCACTAAACAATCATCACGCCTATACATTTAATCCATTTCACATTCACAGCACAATCAGATACTGAATGCATGATGATTTCATTTTATTCCAGTGCTGTGACTGAGCGTCAGAATAGTTGCGTTTTAGGGGTAGGAGAACCCTCTAGGTATGCACTATTCCCTTTTTCATAGTAATTGAGCTTATAGCTCCGATCAGAAATTGCTCCAGTCACAACAGTTAATTACCCATTTCTGATCATGCCTGCATGCATTCACAATTTCACAATAATACATCTCATTCACAATTCACAGATAGTTCATACAAAGCATTTAACAAATCAGAGATCGAGGAATTAACTAAGTTACTCACCTCTAAACTTCCGAGCTACTGTCGGGAAGTCTCCGCTGCGTCGGAGGGTCGACGCTCCACTTGAGCCTCTAAACAATCAGAATGAATATAACATTACTAATTGTACCAATTGCAATAATTAATAATGCTTATATATCAAATGAATTTTGTACAACACATGGTATGACATTCCCGATCCTATTCTCGAATCTTTCCAATCAACTCTTTATCACTCAAATTCATAACAATTCCTAATCCCATAATTCAATTGACTATATCCCAAACTCTTCAAAGTCAAATTCCAATATCTAGGAAATATCCTTAAATCGAAATCAAATTTACTATTCAATTGCCATCCGATTACGAGAACCACCAAATTAAATTCTAAAATTCCATTCTTCTAATTAGAAATTCTTAGTCTTTAAATCAAGATCAATTAATCACTCACCAATCATTAATAATTTAACCTCAAAGTCATTTTAAAACATAACATTCTCCTTCGGAAAACATGCGTCCTCGCCACGGAGTGAGATCGCTCGTCGCGGCGAGACTTCTCTCCCACGTCGTGGCGCACGCGGGCTAACTCCTTCACGGCGTGAACTCTTGCGCTCTCCGCAGCGTGCGAAGATCATCCGCTCTCCGCGGCGTGCCATGCACACGTCGCGGCGTGCAAACGAGAATTTGCTCGCCACGGCTTGCGAACCCAGATTCACGCCCAAAACCCTGAAATTCCCAGATTTCTCAGATTCTAAACCACTTATTTCAGTTTAAAATCCTCCCAAACAATTATAAGCATTACACTTACTTCATTCCTAACCTCAAATCCATCATTTAATCATTATTCATCAAATACCCAAATCAAACTCAACATATTTCCTTAAAACCTATATCATCCGAAAACTTAAAACTTCCCAAACAATTACATACTCAAATCCATGATCAAATTAAACTATGTAAAGCATAAAGGAACAATAACTTGTTTTAAGCTTTAAACATTTGAGAATCACCAAGAAACCTCAAATCCCCAACCTAAGCACATCCACGGCTTTTCTCCAAAGCCAAACCCATCAACATCTTTTCTTTTTAACACTAAGCCAAAGGGAAAAATTAATCAAGGATGGAGGAAAGAGCAACAACAAGAAAGAGATCCACGATGAAGGAAGGAGCAACTATCTTCTCTCAAAATCAAGGAGTATCTTGGAAGCCAAAATTCAAAGAATAGGGTTTATAACTAAGGCACTAAGGGCTTGTTTGGCACATTTAATTGCCACGAGTCCAATCCGAATAACCTCAATCCAATTTCTACTTCAAATTTCTCCCGAATTCCAATGGCTCAAAACCCTAATTCCTTAAATCAAATTTGTAATCTCCATTGCCATTGGTTAATCAAATTTCGGAACCGAAAATCCAGTTAATCGGTCATTAGGTCAATTTTCCGGTCCGGATCTATCACTCCAAAAATTAAAAAAAATCCTGTAAATCCTCAAAAATGTAAATTGCATGATCCTACACTCCAATTTCCTAATTCAAATCCATAAAATCCAATTCGATACTCCAATTAACTAATCCAAGCACAATTAACCTTAAAATAACAAACTCTCCAATTTCACAATTAAATCGGGAAATTGTCATACATGCATGTACATACATATGCTCGTGCAATAATATTCATTTATCAATAAGGTATAGAGGCTAAGAATGCAAATGCAAGTAAAATTATGCATATACTCAATCCTAATCCATCTGAATTACCAATATGCCCTTCACATTGGTAACGGGATATTACAGATATAATCTTACAAACCCGTTGAAAAAATTGTAATCTTACAAACCCATTGAAAAAATTGTTTGTTTCATGGTATATACATAGGATAATGGTTTTTAAGATAAATAATGAGAGTATAATGAAATTAGAAAAGTTTAAATTTCATAATGATACTTTTAAGTAAAATTATTTCCTTTATTGATACATTTAAAGTATATTGAAAGGCTATAAGACGTCAAAAGATTCATTTCATAATGAATTCAAAGTGATTTTTTGAAGATTATTGTGGACCTATCATGTCTACAAGAAGGCTAGTAGGAGTGTAGTTAAACTCTTCAATAGAAGTATGTAAAGACATTTGCTTAAAGAGAACAAAATTCATATCTTCAATTATTGAATATATGATAGTCCAAGATCAAGTTATATTAGATATACAAAGGTATATCTATAGAGATAGTTGTGAAATTTGTTTACCTATTCTAGTCCAAGTGCATAGACAGTGTACTAAAGGTGTTTAGTATTTGATATATTTGATACTTGTAAAGTATTAAAGATATCCATTATTATATGTATGAGTTGATATTTGAGTTCAACATTATAAGGATATTAACATTAAAAGTAAATCCTAGTTAAGGTATATTTACTGAGAATGATATTAGTTTAATATTCGAAACATTCCAATGTAGAATTAATTGCTAATGAAGCCAAAATTCATTTTTCATTTACTAGAACAGATTAATTAGATCAAGAATTTCTTTAATAAACTTAGAATAGTTCCTTGAATTATTCAGGCAGTAATGTATTGAAAAACATTATATCCATTCAGCATATAAAATAAGATAAGGTCTTATCAAAGATTTAAGTATGTATTTAGACATTTTCTCTTAATTATAATGATAATTAAGGTGAAAGTTGTATGATTTAAGTAAGTCCTCGCTATAAAAAATCTTATAGAATTCTCTGAACAAACCACTTTCCTAATAGTAACATGATCGTCATATAGTGATATAGTATAAGACACTTAAATGATTGACTTAGTGCACATGGGAGATTATTGGTTTATGCCCTCAACCAATTGACTATTTATAGTTTAATGACAATTATTTGAAGACATTCTTCATTTTGTACATATTCAGAAGTATACGATAAAGTTAATGGATAAATATACACTAAAAATGAAATCATGATGAGACCTTAATTAAAAGATTCATATTATATTTATGTATTATACCTAAATTGTTACTACTCATTGTTCTATTAAGAATAGACATTAACAGAGCAAAAAGATAGTACATATTATGTTTCTTCCTTATTGCATTGTCTCTTACAACATCAAAAAAAATTAAAGAATTTCTAGTGTGGTTTCTTGCTTATGGGGAAATTGTTGAAGTTTTAAATTTTGGTAAACTTTGTGAAGCAAAGTATCATTCAAATTGGGTGTTAAATTATGAAAGAAGGGTTAGAATGTTTATGGTTTTGAAAGAGGAATTACTTAGGATAATGGCAGCAGGATGGTTTCATATAATAAGTTTTTGATTATTTCATCTAAGGAATATCATACATCAGTGATTAAAGTATACATGTTTTTGATAATTATAAATCTTATGTCTATTAAACTAAGATCAACAAACAATCAAAGATAAATATTTTATTTTATTTATTCATAAATGTCAAATTAATCATTCCATTTCTATTATGTTTATACTTTTATTAATTATTAAATTTTCTTATTTTAGAGGCAAAAATAAATAAATATGATGCTTAAAAACCTAAAATGGGAGATCGAAACATTATTGAAGCAAGGAAAAAGGTTAATGAACTAAGAGCATCAAACTTTAAGCCTATCACATTAGCTCTCTTATCCTTGTCATTACATGAATTGATGTAATGCTTGTATGTTTAATATTTTTCTGTAAGGTAAAAAACATAAACATCCTGTATGATTCAAGAAACTTTAGAAAAATCTCTTAATCTTTAAAATTCTTGAAAACTCATTTTTTTTAATTCCTTAAGAAAATCCCTTCTCTTAGAATTTGATTAAAAATAATGAAAAAGTGAGAGATCATACCTTAAAAGAATAAAATGGCCTTAATAAATAAGGATAGATGAATTTCATGTCAAGCCTAGATGGAGTTCATTTGGCCCAAACTAAATAGTCAACCAAAGCCAAAATGAAAAAAAAATACATATTCAAAACCCTAGGTAGCAAGTCACTAAATCATTGACATTATAAATTTCTGAATTAAGATCTAAAATCTTTTCAATATTTAAGACTCATTATAGACATTTATTTTCAAGTCCTAAGACTTAACTCCTTGTATTTTAAGCCCTAAGACCAATATGGGCCTACAATTCAATTTTTATCTTATTTTCAAGTCCTAAAACTCATTTCTAGACATTTTATCTTCACTTTAAGATATAAGACTCATTCTAGGCATTTCTTCTTCATTTCAAGTCTTAAGATAACCATTTTCTTAATTTCAAACTAAGATCCACTTTATCTATTCCCTTCTTAGTCTTAAGTCTTATGTAAAATTGTAAACTCCTAACCATTAGACCATAAGTCATTTTCTTCATTATGTTTTTTTAACTCACATATAAGATCATTTTAATTTGAACTCCCCAATCTTGTAGAACTATTTAGAGACTAAAGTCACTATTAAGATGAGCAGGATAGGGTACCTAAAACTTACCAAATTCTATAACAGACCATCGAACTTTTATTATTAGGTTTATGAATTTTATTTCTTTTCTTTTAGGTTTTTCTCTATCTTTCTTTAATAAGATACAATGGTGAGTCCAATATTTTTATCAAAATTTATCCTTCAACCAATCCTTCTATTTAGGGTATGGTACTTTGTTAAACCAATAATTATATCCATTTTGTTTTTATAGATAAAAATAGAGTGATTGGGAAAATTTTCATTTTTATGGGAAATTATTACCAATTGTTTTCTATTCGATGTTTTAAAAAGGCTATCTTTCAATGTATGCTTTCTATTTGATTTTTAGGGTCTAGTAGTTTGGATCTTCAAATGTTACATTCTTTTAATTGTAGTGTTACCTTGGAGTTAAAATAGGAAAGAAAATGAGGATGTTAATTTGTATCTTTATAGCCAATCAATTAGTTGCAATTTAATGTATAATAGTATTATTTTAATTAATGAAGGCATTCTTTACGTTTATACATTTCTTTAATTACATTTGATGTATTAATAATAAATGTAAAATTATTGGAATAATCATTATATAAATAAAATTACGATGAGATCATAATTATAAGATTATTTTGCATTTATTTATTAGGAAAAAGGGTCACTCTTTATCCTAATTTTTTCACCAATCAACAAGTTTAACCCTAACATTCTTGAGAGAACAATTATAATCCTAACTTTAGAAAATGTTAAAATTGGACCCCTACTATAATGGAAAATTTAACTTTGTCTGTTAATTGCTAAGTTAACGTTGTTTTAATTTTTTTTTATAAGTCTAGTGCCACGTTAGGAATCACTTTTTAACTTAAAATTAACTTAAACCTAGTAAACAAATGAGTGTCTTGTTTAGCCTTTGTTTGGAATCCCTCTAACCCTCGCTTATCCCTCCCTCATCGTCTTCTGTTTGTTTGGGGTGTCTGAGTTTGTGTGCTTTTAGTTTGATGATTTTGACAATGTTTTATGGTCTCATTAGAATTGTTTGTTCCAAAGTTCATTGCTTTATTGTTTCTTTTTTTAGACACGATATGGAGAAAGAGGTTGAGGAAATGAATTAGAGAGATTGCGTTCATATTCTTAAAACCAATGTTTTAAAAATCGAACCGAACATCGAACCGGTCGAAGGAAATGTTTAAGATTTAGAGGTTCAACCGGTAGTGAACCGCTATCAAACCAAAATATAATAAATAAGATGAAAATTTTA
>JANJEY010000008.1:64893931-64908791 GCA_024703695.1 Erythroxylum cataractarum
TCCCTTTCATGACCCAAAAAAGTTGCCATAAGCATCAATATAAAGCAACAAAGATGCACCAAGATGTATCTATTGAAGATTGATTTTTCTATGGCAGTAAAGGTGATGGAGAAAATCTTGTGCTAGCAATATTCATTTTTAAAATATCATTTGAACTCAACATCAATTTTCATTTCATGATCAACTGAAAACTATTTGAATAATCTCAATTTATAGTACACTCATATGTCTTCAATTCTTTTGCAAAGAATTAGTAATATAAAACAATTAAAATACACACATATATCATCAATTCTTTTGCAAAGAATTTAGTCATATAAAACAGATAAAATGCACTTAAAGTTTTGCGAACTTATCTCCAAGCACACTTACGCATTCGGTGGCTCTCTATTACCTACACAAAGCACATTTTGTTTGGGCATTTATTTACAAATTAGGAAATAAGGCATTAAAACTATATATTCGGTTTAACCGAATTCAAGATTTGTATCTAATCATGTAACAAGTATGCTAATCATATTTTTACTTACTTCTGTAAGCTAACATATTGGTCACTGTTTCTAAATCTAACTTTAAAAGTCACTTAAGTACCATATTTTATCCATTCTAACTTACCAAATCCTTCAAAGCACAATCTCGCCCATTTTAATTCACCATATCACAATCATGCATGATGAGTCACAGTTATGACCCATGTCTGGAATCCATATCTCCACTTGTTCCTTAATTTTCACATATTAAACGTTCAAATTAGGTTTTGAGGTCTTCTAGACATTTGTTTCCCTATGTCTCTAGTTTCTATATCATCAAAAATCATGTCATTTAAACTTTTAAATCATGAAAAAGGTACCAAATATAACAAGTTGTTTCAACATAGGGCCAGTATCAGGTTACCACTTTTGATGTAACTGCCCAGACCACCCACCTACAGATATTGTCTACTTTGGGTTTTCCCTCGGGCCAAACCCCTCATGGTTTTACTTTTTCCACACTTGGGAAGATGCATCTTGTGAGGGAGAGATATCCATACCTTATAAGGCATACTTTGTTATCTTCTTCAACTGATGTGGGATCTCATACTCTCCACCTTCCTTAGGGCCTAGTCTAGCTGGCACAACGATTCGAGTACTATATCTGATACTATTTGTAACAACCTAGACAACCTGCCCATAAATATTATTCGTTTTGGGTTGCCTCTCGGGCCAAACCCTTCATAGTTTTGCTCTTCCCACACTTGGGAAGATGCGTGTTATGGGGCAGAGATATTCATACTCTTATAAGTACTTCATTCTCCTCTCCAACCGATGTGGGATCTCACACTCTTCACCCCCTTATGGCCTAACCCTCTTTAGGGCTTAGCCTAACTAGTACAACGATTTGGCTATCAGCTCTGATACCATTTGTAACAGCCCAGACCACCCACCTATAGATATTTTCTACTTTGGGTTACCTCTCGGATCAAACTCCTCACAATTTTGCTCTTCCCACACTTGGGAAGATGTGTCTTGTGGGGGGGAGGTATCCATACCCTTCTAAGGCATACTTCGTTCTTCTCTCCAACTAATGTGGGATCTCACATTCGATCTCAAATTTCAATATCATTCATCGCAAATTACATCAAAACTCTTTAGGGATTTTTAGTAATATTTCTTAGGTTTTAGCTCCAATTAGAATCACTTAATTTGGAGGTCTGTAGGCCGAGTTATGGCTAAAACTTTGGGACTGGTTTAAGTTAACCTAAGACAAAATCCTACTAGACATTTCTCCCTTGTCATATTTAACTAATTCTATACAAAGAAACATCAAAGTAATACCAAGAAAACACTGATCTTAAACATATCCATCTCACTTAAGAAAGCCACAAAAATTGGAAATTTCAGCTAGGAAACTTACCATTATTTTTTCTAATCTTTTAAGTATTTGATGAATACTTCAAGTTTTCTCCAAATCACCATCAAATTCCATCAAAAATGACTACACTCTTCTTCCTCTCTCCTTGGCCGATGTTCATCCTTGGCTTCTCTTCTTTTTTCCCTTTCTTTTTTTTCTCTCATGTTACTCTCTCATCACTCTCACTTTTATGTTGAAAGAAAGAAGCAAAATGTCTTAAGTTTTGCTTTTTATACTCATTTAATGCATTACACATCTAACCTCCTACTATCATCACTAATGACTCATCAACCACATGTCATCATCTCATCGGTAAATTTTCGATTTCCTAGAAAAAATTTTGGATTGAACCCAGAAATCACTAAATGTCACTGCAATCATCCAGATTTCATTCAAAAGTATCACCTAAATCTACAAAGCACATTTTGGTGCTTTTAAAACTCGTTCAGACTCATTCCATAGCTTTTCGAAGTTTTTGAAAAAATTTTGAGAAATTTTAAGTCGATACTAGAATCGTCTTTGGTTATCCGTGATCTCATTATAACCTCAATAATACATTCAAACACTTAAATTACTCTGGCATACTTTAAATAGAGCATGCTCTATAAAATGCATGTACAATGCATTACACAGTACAATAATCGAACAAGGATATTACAAAAAACCATATTGATAAAGACAAAAAGTTATATAACCCCTCTAAATGCCAATCTTTGCATTACTTTGTTAGTCACATCAGCAAAATATTAATAGCTTCAATCTTTTAATATGAGTTAGATAACTTTTAAAAGTTTGGCCACTTAATTAAAAAAATAAAAGTTTGTACACCAAAATGAAAAAAATTTAAAAAAAGGGTTGACATATCTTGAATTCGTTAGACCTAAAATTTAAGAGTGTGGTTATTACTAATTACCAAGAACATAATTTGTTGTATAAAAAATGATGCATTAAATAAGGAGATCAATGATGATAAGGAGTGCTTGTCTAATTTCAATATGGGTAACGAAAATAAATAAATAGTATGTTTAGAGCGGAAAGAAGCTCTAGTGATAAGTATGTAATTGGTTTCACTTATTGAAGTGCATTATCCAATGTCAAACCGATGTATATAAAGGGAAAGCATTTATATGATGAGCCTTTGCCTAAACAATCATACGAGCATACTACATCTTATAAATATGTGCAAACTACACATACTTATCCATCATCCTCTAAGTCCCATGCAAAAGAAAATTTTCATGCATTTGTGTATGGATCATATGCTAAACCTAAAAGGTATATTATTTTTAAAAAGCATAAGTTTATGCAAGGTCATCCCAAAAGAACATACAACATCTGCCTCATTCATATAGGCCTCTTTATTATCAAAATGACATGAATCAAGCTTACAATCATTATAGGTATCATTATAAACATAAAGGCATGATATGTGCTCCCATTCAATATAGGCCATATAAGCTATAAAGAATCATGACATTTACTTAAAATCATCATGGACCATGTTTTCATACAAAGATCATTGTCATATGATAAATTATTGGTTACGCTCCACTATTATACAAGAAGAATTCCTAATCGCCTATATATCCAAAATAAAGCAACATATCACCGCGTCATCCTATAATACCTCAAAATACATAAAAAGCCATGCTCTTATATGTCTTTCTCATATGAAACTAACACTTTCAATTCTTATCATAGGAAATGTTTCTTTATGTTGATTATGGACATATCTATTGAAATTGCTCTCTAAAGTAGTGTTTGTTAAGTAAACCCAAAACAATATGCACTGAAAAAAGGTTTAAGAATTAAAGACTTAAGTTTTTATGGCTATGTAGAACATACTGATTTATTCTCTCAAGTGGGATCAAATGAATATCATCAATTTATATCACTTCCATGAATATCAAATGAAAAACATCAATGGCATCTCCAACAATTAATTTCAAAAGAAAGTAGCAAGAGCCCTCATATGTGCCAAGTAAGAAAATTGGTATTAAAAGACTAAATGTTCAAGTAACTAAGGAAGAAAAGGATGTAATTATTAATGACATAAAAAAAGAAGTAATCACTTACTTTCATATTGATAATATTTGTGAATATTTATGTGGCATATATATTGGGGAGAGAAAGCATTATTTCATGTACCTAAAGCTAAAAGATATATTGAACTTTAAAATTGATACATAAGAATTATAAAAATGCTCTTTGATTTTATAAATGCTTTATATGTTCTATTGGCCTATATGATTTAATTTTCGGAAAGAGGAAAATGGAGGTATATTTTCCCTTTTACTTGCTTCAGGAAGATTGGTTGACAAATTTTAGGATTTTGGATAGTTTGGTTGACTAGTATAACAATGTGGTCAACTTATGTCTTCAGAAAATATGTACTATGAAATTGTGAACCACATTGGTCGACCAAAATGCAAAATAATTGATTATTGCTACTGTTATAACTTGTTGGTTTAATTCATTTAAGTGTTTTTACTTACTTCAATCATGTTAGGTTTGATCTTCTTAAATTCAACCTTAATCTTTTTTATTTCTTAATATAATTTCAAGACTCTAATCCTTTATCATTTTAGCTTCTTAACATAATTTAATTATTGTTCCAATGTTACTCGATTGACTTTATGAATGATTTGTAAGTACAATCTTATTTCTAATCATTTAACTTGAAAAATTTTTTCTCTATTCATTTATATAATTGTTAATTTTATTTATTCTTTAAACTTTACTTATTTACTCTATGTCTAAACCTTCGTAAATGTCTTTAACATAAATCTTATATAGTGCTAATGAAATTTTAGCTAGATTATATAATTAGAAAAAAGTGTCCAACTAAGATGCCATGAAAAAAATTATTAAGAACATTACTAAAATCTTGACATATAGCGATTAGCAAATTAAAAGATTGAATTAATAAATTTAATAATTAGACAAATAAAATAAAATAAAAAAGTATGTTAGATTGAACGATTGAAAATATGTTTGGCCTTATTATAAGGAACTTGGTCAAGAATGGAATAAGAAAAGATCATATAAAGAATTAAAAAGCTAGGAATTGAAAATTATATTTTTAAAAAATTCAATTAAAAATAATTGATAAGTTAAAGGTATATTTTAAATGTAAAACTTCCATAACTATTTAAAATATGTTGAATAACCAAAATACAATTTTAACACTAATGTTTTAGAATGTTTAATTTCAACTTTAAAGTTTTTAAAACATTCATAAGGATACAAAATTTTAATGAAATTAAATTTTCATTAGTTAAAGATCGTGCAAATGCTGATGTGGTATTTTATATATTTTTAAAATATATTGGTAGTTTCCGTTACAACTGCATGCCATATGAAATAAACATTATCATCAAATTAAAAAATAAAATTATGCATATTTTGTAATTAAAAATTTTAATTTGTAATGTAAATTTATTTTAGTTTAGGATGTTAACTATAATTATTAAATTTTGCTAATCAACAAACACTAATTTTTTAAAAACTTAAATTAGTACCAAATTCCTAATTTCTTCGACAATTCTCCTCTCTTTTTTGTAGCTGCTTTAACGAGGTGTATAAGGGAGTTGTTAAAAAACCAAATAAGGAGGGGGGAAAAGGAACAAATTAAGTTAGATAAAAAAAATAAAGCAAATAGAGTAGAAGTTAAAGCTTGTAATAAATGATAACAAGGAGTTAAAAAAGATATTTATAACATAAATTGTTATTGTTTTGTTGTTGATATGTATTATCGTTATGTTTTTCTCACTATTGAAATCATAAGGTTAATATGATATTCTTTCTAAGAATTCATATTTTAATAATGTTTTATAAGAATGGACCTAATGTGAGAATTAGATGTGTTGTACATGAGACTTTAGTTAATCCACTAGTAAAATTGGGTATTATTACTAATTCAACTTGCGAGAATATGTTTAAGAAGGCAATCATAAAAAGATAATGCAAAGTTCCATTTCAATCATACATATGACCAATGTGAGAATCATAAAATTGTAAAGTTAAGTTCATATAGTATAGACCATTAACTTTGATATTCATATAATGCAAGCCATTAGAAAGTAAGAGATTCATTTAATAAAAATAATAGTGCAAAATGGAAATAACGTAAGCCAGTTGACTCATGCATAGAATGGCTATAAAGTTGTATCATGTGCATTCTATTTCAAAGCTGCCATTCTACTTTAAAATTGATATAACCAAAATTTTGCTAATATGCTTCATAATGGATTTAAGCAAAGTGAACACAAAATAAACAAATTGGATCCAAAACAAATTTATTAAAAATGGATCCATAAAAAAGGGATCTAACTAAGTGCATTCTCTTACAATAATTAGTATTATATTTTGACAATTATCCATTCAAAATATATTGGATACAACCAAAATTCATTACAAACCAACTAATGCATTACGCTTTGTTGATTTCCAATTTGAATAATAGTTTCTTATTAGTATGAATTTCCAATAGCTCTTCATTTAAAAGCTCGTTTTTTTAATTTTGGTGATGTGATACTTAGGCCTCCCTTCCACCTCAACCCTCTTGGTTGGAATGATAATTGAAAAGTGTTTGGATCAACTGATCGAAATATTCTCTCTTTTCAATGGTGGATTTGCTATACATAACTATTACGAACAAGGTTAAAACAATAAACTATTTATATAACCAATATATAGAAAAAGAATAACATACATAAATAACAATATGAATAACAAAAAATTGGTAACTAAAAATTGTTTTAGACTAACTTTATGTTAACCTACTTTAGAGGGATATCTACTAGAATTGAAGAATGACATTAAGAAAAAATTGTTAATGGGTCTTCATTAAGTGTATTCGATTGTCCAATAGTGACATCATCAATTAGTAGTTATTGAAAAAGACATAATTTATGAATTTATGTTAAATTACAAACCTCAACTCCATCTTGATCAGAAGGAAGTGGACCAAATTTATAGGTTCTATTGTTATGACAACTTTTTTTCCATATATTCCATATAGTTAGAATTTCTCCTTTTGGTGATAGTTTATCAGGATTCTTCACTCCCATTGTTCATCTTATATTTTTCACCTACTCTTCTTAGGCCTACTAGGCATAACTCATTTCAAAGATGGATGTATCTCTTTAAAGGTGTTTGGTTATAAACTTCTATGAGTCTTCCTTTATGACACCTTTCATCCTCATACGCCTTAAGTTTACCATGGAAAATGACATTAATCACATGTCTACAAGGATACCTATAGAAGTCTCATGCCCTACAATTGCAAGTTTACTCCATCCAATTGGACAATATATGTGTCAACTCTATTAGTTACTTTATACTTCCTGTCCCTATTCCAAATAACTCCCCATCTCATTGCGTTTAATTTATTCTTGTTCAATATTTTCATCACCTCAAGTGTTTTGTCCCCCTTCCATCTCTTAGGTTGCTCCTTAAGTTCAAAATGCCTCTTGATTAAAACAGTTCTATTAGTCGCCAACATACTGATAACAGAGGGATTTCTAGCCACTAAAATCTAAAAGTTGAATGTCTCGCTAATGTTGTTGCCTAAAATTGGACATTTGGACCAATGCTTTTGGAATTACTTCTCCATATTTAATTTGGATATTCAAGCAAGTCTTATACACATCATAATGTAAGTTAATTTAATTTGATAAGATTATCATTTAATTCTTGTGGGAATGTTGCCTAGGAACAAGTCCAGAATGATTTCCTAAGATCTTTTCCCTTTCATTTCCCCACCCAATTGTGATATATATGCCTTACAAACATCTTATATATAGTAAAGGGCAGTATATCATTCTAGGCTTGCATAAGTCCTTAGAAATTATTAACAATAAGTTAAAATCATTCATATATGAAAATATGTATAATTTACTTTAGTTAGATGAATTACTTTTTATGTATAAAAAAAACATTGCTATTCCTTCACCATCTCCAAACTCTAAATCAATGGTTAATTTCTCTATAAACTATATTAAATTTTTGGTATTCTCTACCTTAACAATTGCCCATCAAATTGGATATATACCTCATTTTCCATCAATTCCTATGGCACTTAGAAGTTATCCCTAACACTTTGTGTAGCACCACACTCTTGTAAGACACATACCCGACATCCTGAGTGATGTCTGAATACATACTCCATAAGGGTGGCACACTAGAACAGTCAGTCAGTCAAAAAAATTTTCATACACATATGTAGAAAATAATAATCAAATTAAGCCCACTTTATTCATAAATTTATCAATCACAAAAGTTTCAATCATTAAACAAATCATCAAAATTCCACTGGTCACTTAGGTCCAAATCAAATATGTAACAATTACAATCATAATGTCATTACATTACAAAAATCATTTATAAACGTTTCCTATTTGGAAAGTTGTTACAAAACATACTTATTTACATACACATGATACAATCATTACGGAAAACATAATTTGATATAAAAATAAGAAATAAAAATGCAGACATGTACTAATTCCGACCTCAATCTCTTACTTGTCTGCAGGGGCTATACTCTAGTTAGCCTAACGGGGGGTAACCCTTCAGAACCTAAAAAATAGTGTAAATTTTGGGTGAGTTTTGTGAACTCAATGAGTGACCATCCTTGATGGCTCACTCAATCGCAAAATACGTACAGATCATGCAATTACTTAATTCACATCATTTCAATCATAATCAAATAGCATCACATATCATTTTGATCACTTATTTCACAATTTCAGAGCAGTCACATAGTTCATTTGAAACATACATATCACTTTTATATACAATGCACGTGAGACTCATTTATTATTACTTTATTGTGACCGAGTGCCTATAACTGTCTCGTATCTATTGTAGATATTGGGTTTATTAATAAATGTCTCATATTTGTTTTGGATACTAGGCTCATTTTACATAGTGAGCCTTTGGCTCTTAATGACTTTCTGAGCTTGAGGTTCTTTTTCACATTCTGAGCTTGAAGCTCTTTTTCGGTGGCTTTAGTCACAGTTGTCTTTATCTTTTATGCATTCATGTAATGGAATGCATCAATCACATATACTCAATCAATCACTTTCTTTCAATTTACACATTTCATCGGATCTAAGTCCGGCATTCAACATTTAAGTTGAGTATCACTTTTTCATTAACATGCATATTCATCTTTTTCTTTAGAACTAGGTTCGGCATTTAACAATCAAGTCATGTATCACGTATTTCATCAAATTCACATACAAGGAGCCCTTCAATGTCTCATTCATACTTAACCTTTATCAAAACTTATATCCGGAAATCAACATAATCAATCACATTCATATGATCATTCAGAAGTCAATCAATACAAAATTCAAAACAGATCAAACAATGAAATGAGACTATCTAGGTTGACTCACAATATGCTCCAGATTAGCATTTGTTTTAAAGGTTTGGAAAATTCTAGATGATGGAACTCTACATGTTCCTCTATATCATGCAAAACATACATATATCACAAATTTGCACAATTGTATAAGTGTCTATTGATGCACACATATGTATGTTAAATATGTGTAATGCATGTTCAATGACATTCCCGGGTGTATATCCACAATACAAGTCTCATAACCAATTATCAAGATCTTTGAATCATTACTTAACACTTAGAACACTCTCCTTACATTAATAAGTCAATCCTACTTCAATTAGACTCATTTAACATCACTAACAAGCCTAAACATCTCATTGTACCACATTGATAAGTCAATCTTTCATAAACAAACATGTCTTGGTAAAACTGCCATAACTTTTGCTGTAGATCTCAGATTAATGTTGTCTTTTGACGGTTTCGAAGAAGACATCTAGATCTACAACTTTTGTGAAGACTTTGAAGTAATATCTTGTCAAAACACACAGCTGTGTGAAATCACACGGGCAGCCAGTGTTTCGGGTCTGATTGCATTTTTTTGTCAGGAACACACGGGCAGTTGGAATTTACATGGCCTGAGCATGTAACCTTCGGGTTTATCAATTCTCCTTCTCTAAAATCCCTACAATGGATCCTACACTCATTCTAACATAACTTCCACTCATAATCTTCCCAAATTGACCATTTCTAATGCAATATCACTCAATAACCACTCAAACACTAATCAAATTTTGATTCACTCTCAATTCTTAACTCATTTGATTTATCATCTCAAGTGAATAACTTCTTCAAATATACCCAATTTCAACTCAAAATCATCCATATACATTTCAAATTCCCCGCTTGATCATAAACACCCAAAGTATAACACATTATCATACATTCAAAACAAAATATAACATATACATTCATCCATAAATTTTGCTACACCCAGTTCCTAATTTCATATCAAAATTTGAGACTCTTAAAAACAGAATTTAAATTAATTGTCTTCATAAGAAATATAGCCATATGTTTCTTGTTTAATCCAAACTAAGAATCATCTTAATTGAACAACTATGGATCAAGTTATGGCCAAAGTATAACATATTCTCATATATTCAAAACAAAACATAACATATATATTCATCCACAAATTTTGCTACACCCAGTTCCTAATTTCATATCAAAATTTTAGACTCTTAAAGACATAATTTAAATTAATTGTCTTCATAAGAAATGTAGCCATATGTGTTGGACCCCAAACATGGTTTCGGATCCCAACATTCAGAACCATAATCACTGAACTTATTCCAATGAAGTCTCTTTAACCATCATCGACTCCTCTTTTTGCTCTGATGTCACAACTGTTGCGGTCCCGATTGTGGAACCCAAACCTAGAGAATCATGATACTGAGCAAAATTTTCCTATAGGGTTATTTCCATGAACCCTTATTAGGCATCCTCCCAAAAGGACAGTCAAACATCAAATCAAACTTATTACTTCAACTCAACCATATTACGAGAAAGTCAATATGAACATACGTAACTGAATTACTTCAATCTATCATTTTATTTCTAAAGTAACAGAGTTTGAAAAACTTTATTTACATATCAAAAGCCACACCATTGGCTTATTACAAAAATATAAAAATAAAAAATTTGCAAAAGTTCCTTTAGGCTCCTGATCACTTGATCTCTTAGCTATCACCTGAAGATGGGACAACAAGGGGGTGAGCTTGACAACTCGTGGGTAACAGTTTATAACAGAAAAATAAGCAAAACCTTTGAAACCCTTTTTCTTGTCATAGAAAACTTTCATTAAGTTCATAAAACACATGTTTCTTAAGCTTTCATCCAAAATCCACAAGTTACAAAACATGAATGCATCAAACTTGTTAACATATCATAAGCAAAGAAGCAAATCAGAATGATTTGGGTAGATCCATAAACATGACACACTACACATTTTCACATAATGGTCCTGTGTAGTTGTAAACTTGAGGGAGTTCATGAAGGAGCTCCGTGTCACTAACAGGTAGGAGGGAGAAGCCTTTAACTTGGTCAACATGCATGTGACATTCTTGAGGGACTACCACAAACCCACATAACATATATTTCATAACTTGTAAACTTGTTGCCTAAAGTGGTACTTTTTGAAAACTTACTTTCCATATACTTGATATATTTTGGAAACCATTCTTGAAAACATGATTTCATAAACATGTATCTTTTTAAAAAGAAATCCTTTTCAAAGTCTTTTCATCAATCATCAACACAATTAATGTAGCAAACAGATAATAATTTCACAATTCATTCAAAAAGAAATAAATGCAACATTTATGATGTAACTGAAATCATTCAACTTTCTTGATTTAAAGAAAACATTTAGTGGCTTGTTTACTCTATTATAAACATGTACCTACCTTGATTTTCTTGCTTATAGCCTTACTCAAAAATTCCTTTCCTCTTGTTCCTCTTGCCTCTCTTGATCCCTTTATACAATAACAAAAATCCCACTCAATAGGGAGTTGAAAATTCCTCAAAACACAATCACTAAAATTGGTTTCAAAATAATTAAACCCAAGCATATTCTAAACTCCATGAACTACAATCCTTCCAAAAATATAAAAGTTTTAAAATGATCTTACCTTCATTCTTCACCAAATGAAGGGATCTTTAGCTCAAAAGGGAAGCTCTTCTCTTCCTTTACTTGTTTCCCTTCTTGAACAACCTCAAAATCTCTCTTGAAGGTTAACACAATTGAAACCCTAACTTGTTTTCTCTTCTTTCTCTCCTTCTCTCCTTCTCTTCTTATTTATCTCTCTTCTTTATAACACACTCTCTCTCTTTCTCTTAAATTTTCGTTCTTCTCTCCTCTTAAAATGCAAGACAACACTTCTTTTTTCCAATTTTGCCCTTAATGATCAAGAAATGTCCCATTTGCCCTTCCATTTATGCCTTATGACTTTTATGCTTAAGTGTCCTGCCAAAAGTACCCTTGAATATTTTGACATAACACTTTCTTCTAGAAAAATGTTCCCCATTGTCTAAAGTTTCTAATGACACCAAAATCAATCCATTTAGTTTAGAACTCTAAAATTATTGCCCCAAACATTTTCGGATTGTTCTTATATTGAAACAGTACACTATACTTAAATTAGAGACTGAATTAGATTTTGATTTTTTCATATAATTTGTAGCTCCATGTCTCTAGTTTTAAAATAAGAATCATCTTATTTGGAGCTATACCGATGAAGACATCATCAAAATGCCGAAGTATGTTCAATAAAACATCTCATTCTTACTCTTCCAAATGATACCCTTATTTGATTCAATCCATCTTTTTCGAATTCCCACCAAATGCTATCAAATTCTATGGAGGGATAGAAAAAAGTGTTAAGAAAATATTGGTTTAAGAATCACTTCATTTGGAGGTCGGATAACCAAGTTATGGTCGAAAGAATCAAACATGATTTTGCCCTCAATCATATTGAACATGTTTCAAGACAAAAGGCATAACTCTCTCTACAGATGTCAGATTAAGATCATCTTAGGAAGGTTTCAAATAGAGCTTTGAGATTTACAACTTTAAAAAAGATTTTAAGGATAGATTTTATCATTTGAAGGGCCAACAATGGACTAGATGAAACCAAACGAAAAGGTAGATGAAACCAAACGAAAAGTTAGATGAATTGAAAAAGTAGATAAATTGGTAA
This sequence comes from Erythroxylum cataractarum, assembly GCA_024703695.1. Taxonomy (NCBI): domain Eukaryota; kingdom Viridiplantae; phylum Streptophyta; class Magnoliopsida; order Malpighiales; family Erythroxylaceae; genus Erythroxylum; species Erythroxylum cataractarum. Next base: position 64,906,937 of record JANJEY010000008.1, read on the forward strand.
AATTGCCATAATGTTCCCTATAGATATTGGATTAAGGTGTTCTTTAGATGGTTTAAAAGAGGACTTCAAGATATACAACCTTTAGGAAGACTATGAAGACCAATTCTATCATCTGTAGGGTCAAAAATGGAGAAGAAGATAGGATCAGATGAAACCAAACGAAAAAATAGACGAATTGAAAAAGTAGATGAATTGGGAAAATTTTTGTAACTTTCCCTATAGATATCAGATCAAGGTGTTCGTTAGATGGTTTGAAAGAAGACTTCAAGATCTATAACTTTCATGAAGATCAGAAAGACAAATTATATTGTCTGATCTATACTTCTCAGCATCGCCCCTTATAAAGACCATAACTTTCAACTTCGATATCAAAAAATTACATACTTTATATCGTTAAAAGAAAGACCTACAAATTTCTAAAAGGAACATTTCTCTAATTCAGCCTAGATCAATCCAGAATTTCCCTCGGATTCATAACACAATTTTACATTCATCCACCAACGTATTGCACCCAGTTTTCAACGTCATGACAAATTTTTAGACTTTTAAAGACATAATTTAAATTCGATGTCTTCATAATAAATGTAGCCATATATCTCTAGTTTAATGAAAATCAATAGTCATCTTGTTTGGATAACTAAAGAAAAAGTGGGAGCTAAAAGATTGAAGCATACTCAATGAATATTTTCCAGATCAATCACCAATTTTGTTTTCAAATCTTTCCTTAGCACAACTCATACCAACATCACCTGTTCTACTTCATTTACTCCTCATTCTCAACTTCATTTCAAATCAATATCATTCATAAAGAAATTATAATCCATGATTAATCATGAACACCAATAATAGAACATACATGTATGTACATATTATTCATTAACTTACTACACAAATTCAACTTCATTTTTTCTTTCATTTTACTTCTAACCTTCACCTTAATTCTTCCCATTTCAAAATCTCTTATCCATAAAAAACACCAAAAACAAACATGAATCTATACACATTTCTCATCCACTACTTTACTTTTGTCTATCATTTCTTGATTAAAAAATATTCATTCATTTGTTCCTTACTCATGACTAATCACCAAAATTTTCTCATTTAATAGTTCTAATCTTCTAAGAAAAGTTTGGGGTCCAAAAATATGTCTCTAGTTTAATCACCAAGAATCATCTCAATTGAACAACTACAAAGCAAGTTATGGCTAAAACACATAAGCATACTCATAGGTCATATTGCTGCAACATTTTCGAGCTCAACTACCAAATTTTGTTTCCAAATCTTACCCTAACATAACTTATACCAAGATCATCTTTTCTACCTCATGACTCCTTATTCTCAAATCCATTTCAAATCCAAAATATTTACAAATCAATTCATGATCTATATTTGATCATTAACCAAAAACAAAAATATTTATTAACGCATTCATAATTGATTTTCTACACTCATCCTAACACTATTATATGGATCATCCAACTTCCAAAACATCTCTATAACAAATCATGGGTCATTAATAATCATTCAAAATTACAAAAACATGACATTTACATAGTTTTTTCACCATGCACGTGTTGGGACCCGATTTGGGAACCGGAAACCAATCGAAAAAACGAACGGAATTCACATATCGAAAATGAATCGAATTCAGAAATCATAAAGCAGAAGCAAAATCAAAAGCGAAAATGAAGAATCAGATTTACAAAATGAAAGCAAATCGCGAATTGAATTCTTAATGAGCCATAGAAAAACTGAAAGGCTCAGATTTACAAAATTTTAGAAACAAAGAAACAAAACGGATCAATCAACCACAAATGTTGGATCCCATTTTCGGAACCTAACCTCAGAATCATAA
>JANJEY010000008.1:64915265-64934775 GCA_024703695.1 Erythroxylum cataractarum
TGATTAAAGATCAATATCAATTCATAAAGAACATCAAATAAATGAAACATGCCTTTCTTTATTTATTCATAAAGTCTATACATGACTATGAACAAAAAAACGCTAAAGGGGATTGTCTTTAGGGCACTACTCTAACACTATTATCCAACATGCTTCATTCATCAAAGCCATGAAGAGTAATAGATTAATTGCTTGATTAAGCTCCAAGATTCTTCAAACTCTCAAGATCTCTCTCAACCTTAGCTTCCTTCTCTCACACGTGCAACATCATTTAAAGGTGGAATAGTTTGGTCCTTTAGAAACAACAAGAAGAAGACCATGAATCTTAAAGAAGCAAGGTGTAAGAGTTGAACAAAAGTCAACATGATGAGGGCGAGAATGAATGTTGTGGGTGAAGGAGAGGGATGGAGAAGATGAAGAAATGAAGAAGTTGGAGAGGAGAAGTGTGTTTCGTGAATATATAAGTGAAAAACTATAATGTGGGCCTTTCATTTAGTGAATTTTGTGATTTATACAAGTGGTGTGGCAAGTGATACATGTCCCTTGCCACATGTCACTTTCGCATTGTCTTTTATTTAACTAGTCCATATTGTCTCCAATTGCTAATCCAATTGACTTATAATTTTCAATGGCACTTGTTATTAAATCTTAATGTCACATATAAAAATTTCCATTGTCAACTCTTTCTTCTACTACTATTCATCAATTGGTATGTCACTTATCATTTTTCCTAGTCTAAAATACCCTTACATTCCAAAAAAATTTCGTATCTCACCGAAAATTCTAAATTAATGCTTATACTCTCAAAAATCAAATTTCAATACAAATAATTCACAATTCCAATTATAACCACATTTATAGATCAATTATACCCGGCAATTGTTAATGAATGCATGTACATTCATTTTGATGTGTGCAAAAATTCAAATTCACATGTGTGTGCTAACATTATGCATGAGCATGAAATACATTTTCTACTCTCTTATTGCTATTTTCTCAATAACTGAAATCTAGGGTTTTAACCCTTAGTATGAAAATGGGACGTTACACTTTGTTTTCAGAGAACATCTATCTATACTAATTATAGGTCACATCTTCTTCCAACCCGTGTTCATAATATCAAAACACACATACATTCTCTTGAGTACCAATTTATCTTCTAAGTTAAAGCTCAATTGTAAAACTTGGATTCCTTTCTTTAAACTTATAAATCTAACCATAAAACTCCCCCTATTCATTATGTTGTTTTTTTGTTTTTACTTTAAGAACCTTCCTCCTCGTATACTTGCACATGTTGGAAATAGTAGACAATTTATTTTCGCCCTACATTTTTTAACCATTTTCTTGATTTTGATGTTTGGCTTCTCTAGGATTTTTTCCTCAAAGTGTCTCATGATAAAATTGGATATAACTAGCCTTGGTTTGTTCTTTGGATTGCATGTAAGCTCTAGATTTTAAGTTTTCAACTTTATCTTTTCTATCAAATGTAGCAGATAGCTCAAATGAATAACATTCGATGCAATCATATCTTATCCTTTTTTCTTTATTCCTCTTGAAACTCAAGTTAAATCTTATTACTACTACATAATAAACAACTACTTCTTTAAAGTGTTTAGCACTATCAAACACTGTCATCAACAACCAATCACTTGGAACAACCCTAAGAACATGCTTATTAGTTTCACTAGGTCACCTTAAAGCATCATCTACTTCTTCAGTTTTGAGATATTCATCAGTAGCTAAGAAGCTCCAAGATTAGAAAGTCAACTTACATTGTGTAATGACCTGCATCAACACTAATGTTGAATTTGAATCATATTTTTCTTTATTATAAGCACCTAAATTCTCTCAATCTTGAGCATCAAACTTACCTCCATCTTGAGCACTCATTTCAAAACCACTATCATCACTCAATTCATAATCATTAACAATTGATTCTTTATCTCCCGAATCACCTCCATCATCCACTCTAACATCATTATTACCACCCATATCCACCCAACTTTAGTTTTACCTCCTAAGTTAACACTAACATTGTAATGAACTCCCAAATCAAATCCTACACCATTATCACAACCCAAATCCACTCCAATATCATCTCCTAATTCCTTAACTATCTCATTTTTAATAGTTGTTGTGCCAAATTAAAATTGATCTAGAATGCATTGGTTCATCTATATACCCCAAATAAACATCAATTATACCACGCACATCTGACAATTTAACCAAATCCAATGTACTCTGACTAGAGTCTAACACCTCAAACCTTCATCTAACCCTTTACTAGGAGTCAAATATCATGCACTAACAATATTTATAGATACTAATATAGCTCTCATTTCACCTAACTCTCTCCAACTCACATAATCCAAGTCCACATTCTTAAAAATTTCTAGCACCTTACCTACATACTTTCGTGTACTTTCCTAAGTAAAATGTCTACCATAACATAACATTTTACTAGCTCTTCCATTTACTACAATCTAATATGGATAAATTTAACTAAATACACTCCATATTGTTAAAATATCTCATATGAATATAGACCCATATTGAAAGAAAATAACACACTATTAAATATACTATTACATATTACATAAAGGCAATATGTTGGGCGTATTACTACAAAACTAAATAATAAAGATCACAACATTTCAAATGCTTAGTTTAGCTTATTTGGTTCTCAAAATATATAAATCAAAGGTTAAGTTAATGTTAATTTGAAAGGGTTCCAAGTTAAGTTAATGTGGTTAAAGGCTTCTATGTTGCTAAGATTATAAAAGTAGGTTGAGGTTAAGAAGACATGTTATCTCATCAAGAGCAAACAAGACTCACCAGAAAGAAATTGTTTGAAAATTTGGATGGAGGAGAAAGATTTCATTTGTATTATTCCTTAACTGTTAAAATGAAAACTCAATTATAAAGAAAATTTTAATATCAAAACTGCTTCTCACATGTAAAGAACCAGATTGTAAAGACAGTGATAAGTTTGGTCTTAGTCTTCTATATTTGGTTTAGTACTTTAAGGAGAACGTGACAAGATGAATCCTAAGGAGGAGAGGCTCCACTATCCTAATTGCATCTATTTAATGTGAGTTCAAGGTATGCTACATGTGCATGCACTGCTTTCTTAATCCTTGGTAATGCTCTTTCTCTTTAACTTAATTATTGAAGAGAAAGAAGACTTTTATACTAAATATATTTCATTCAACTTATGCCTTCATGTCTTATTTTTATTAAAAGTTTCATTTCCTAATGTTGAAGAGAAAGTAGAGTTATATATAAAACCTGTTTTATTTAACTTGTTCTTTTGTTTCTTATGTCTAATGAAAGATGCATTTCCTAATGTTAGAGAAAAATAGACTTCTATATTAAATCTATGTCATTCAACTTATGCTTTCATTTCTTATTTCTAATGAAAGTTGTATTTCCTTCAACATTTAGTCATTTCATGTTGTCAACATTTCTTAAAAGTACATGATATATCATGAAGAGATCTAATTGGCTTTTAAACGAAATGTTTTGCTTAGTTTCCTTTTAGCTTAAAGGACCAAATAGTCTAAGATTTACAATTAGTTTATAACTGGCATCCTTATCTATAAATGCGTGCCAAACATCTTATGTCAAGAGTTGTTTGTATATAACTTTAAATTAGGAAGGCTTCCAAAGTTTGCTTAGTTAATATTCATTAAACTGATAGAAATAGTATATAGAATTGCTAATTTAACTGAAACTTTGACTTTTAATGAATCTAAAAAGTAACTTTCATTAGAGATTTGTTAGAAATTAGGAATTTTGTGATCTGCATGGTTATTTAGGGAGAAATTTAAGAAAAAACAGGTTTTAGCAAAAAAACATAGGTCTTATCGAAAAAAGTTTTTTGGGTTTTAATTTTTTAAAATAATTAAAACATTTATTTAAAAAACATAAATTTGAAGATGAGTATTGGACCAACTGATAAAGTTACTTTTTTATAACCATAAAATCACAGGTCTAAGTTACGAAAACAAACTCCCCGTAAAGTAAGGAGCATTTTACACCGAATATGATGACTTTTAATTAAAATATGATTCATTTTAAAATCTAAATTTAATTTTTTTACGAGACATCTATTATCATGTTGGCAATTAACCTTATTTGGTATGCTTGTGTGGACTAAATTATAACGTCACACGTATTGGACGAAGCGTGATACGAGTGAGCTCTTTTGGGTCAATTTGTTCCAATTTGGAGATGTGAGTATTAGAAATAATAACATGATTCATCTTACATCTTTTTATCAAATGTTCGGAGACTAATTCGATCTTTTGGCTATGTACATTGCAAGGTTAGTAACATTAAAAAACCAGGAGGTTCACTTGTAGCACGTGTAACGTGAAGGAAACTAGAGTGTGGACCAAATAGCTTCCCTTGCAGTCTCTTACAGCCCAAGCCTGCACATTCTCCAGGATCCCCCAACGACCGTTCGGGAATCCTTACTTCAAAATCAGTAACACGTTTTATATCGAAGGACCTTATGTTAATTAGGATGCTTGGTTTCGCTTTGTCTTGCTTTCGTATTGTTTCTCTTCCATTTCAGATTTTTTAAAAAAATTGGCGTTACTTTATATTCTAATAATAAAAATGCCCAAGATCAAAATACACTTCTGAGTTCGGATTCGGACGGTTAGCCGACCTTACCAAACGACATGTCTTATCGAAAACTCAAAGCTCAGGTCTCTTGGTAATGGGCATGGATTGTCTGCATCCACCACCACACAACCTTCTCTGCCTTCCACACCTTTCTTCAAGATCGGTTCTTTCTTTGCAAAATCACGAAAACCCGTCAATACCCAGTTGCGGACATCAGTATGGAGGCAATTGTGCTTTTGTTTTAGTTTCTAAGAAAGCAAAATTTTCTCCGATCTTCAGGAATGGGAGCAGAATATGTGGTACCCTTGTGAGAGCGAATAGCAGAGAGTCTCCTTATGAAGTTCTAGGAGTGTCTCCCGCTGCAACTCCTGATGAAATTAAAAGGGCATACAGGAAGCTTGCTTTGAAGTATCACCCTGATGTCAATAAAGAGGTATAGGTCAGCTTGGTCCCTTGAGATTTAGGTCAAACTCTGTCTATAGTTTATATTGGCCTTTGTACATTGTTTTGTTTTCCATCCATGTACGTTTGTTTACACGCATCCATTCCTGCCTTATTGCTGTGTAGCATCATCAGACAAAAGAAAGAAGATTTTTACTGAAGTGAACATATAATATCCGGCGTAGATCCGTTATTTCTCGTACTGTTTGTCTAATATATTCTACAACTCTTTGTAACTGATTATCTAAGTCAATTCGTCTGGTTCCAGAAAAATGCCGAGCAGAGATTTATGAAGATTAAGCATGCATATAATACATTACTGAATTCCGAATCTACAAGGAAGTATGGCGCTGCAAATTCGTCAGGTTTCTCATACTCTAGCACTCAAAGAAGTCAAAAGAAGAGTACTCAAGATGAAGACTTCTATGGATTTGGTAAAATCCAAAATTCCATTTGTATTGCGTAACACCTATTTGCTTGGCTAATTCATTCTTTTTATATGTTTTCATATCGTAATTGTTGCCTTCTTCAGTACGAGTGGGAGTTATATCGGTTCTCATACAGGGCAGTAATGGGGAAATTCCACTTGTATCGAAACATTAGACTGTGATCATTTACTGATTGAAGTGTATATAGTGTTTATCTGGAAAAATTTTGACCAGTAACTTCTTACGTAAATGTCCTACTATCAGCTTTTCTTAGCAGTGCTGGGTCCATGGCAATGATGCCAATTACTTGTGTCATTACCTAAGTGTGGTTTGTAGGAGCAAATTGTCTACTCTGGGGTTAATATGGTTCGCATTTTTAGGACCTTGTATATTCTGAATTTATATAGCTGATCGCCTCCAGTGGCTTTCCTGGTTTGGTTGTCCTTAAAATTGGCTAGAAATGATCTAATGAAATTTGTTCTGCTGTCCTTTTAGCTGTTCATTAGGCTTAAATGTTCTTATGTTCACAAAATTATGCTGCAGGTAACTTTTTGAGGGACGTTCAGATAACAATAGGTAGATGTTACATCTGTTTGGACATGAAGTTTCTTCCACTAAAATCTGTCTAACATCTTTACATTTCCACATTGACATGGCGATCAGGTGCTTTCTCCTTGTAGTTATCTTAACTTGGTATTGGTGTCACAGGTGACTTATTTAGAGACCTTCAAGAAGAATTCCAGAATTGGGAAGCTAGTTCTTCTTCGTATGGGAAACCAAAAAGCCTGTGGGAAGAATTGGCAGTATGACACTGTTAATTTTTTACAGTTAAATTTCAGAAACTGTTGATTTTGATTTAAAAGGACATACATTTTCACACAAACACACGAGACTTATCTGAATATTGTATCTCATCAGCTTACAAAGGATTCTAAGGCAAGAATCTATGATAATTACTATAATCAGGAAATTGGGGAAGAGTTTGTGGAATTCCTAGAGAAAGAGCTCAACATAACAGACACAGAGGCTGAAGTAAACGAAAATGGACCTCAAGAAGATGATTCTTTCAGCGATCCGGGGAAGACGAGAAGAAGAGGAAGTGCTGGAAATGAGCAAGGCAAGCGCAGCAGCATTGAGGATAACATTGATGACATTGAAGCTACCCTGGCAAAGTTGAAGAAGGAATTGGGGTTGTAGTAAGGAAAATTCTGCCGAGCATTGATAGCCTGCTCGGAGTTCGTTGATCATCTACGGAGTTCGTTGATCATGGATGTTCAAGAACCGTACGGGGGAATTCTTACCCATTTTGTTCTTTACGCGCATATTGTAAATGATAAATATTTGAAAACATGATTCATTACTTTGGACAATCAACACGTATTTCACTCATTTCATGGACCTACTGTGTTATATTATGCTGCTGAAATGATAGCTTGACTGGAGAAACTACAGGCAGAAGCAAAAAGATGACCAAAGATCACCCACGGCAAGTTCTGGCACAGGTTAGTGAGGGGAGGCCCGCGAGGGACTATAGTCTCTGGTTCTTCTGTGACTGTTACATGTAAAAGATTTGGAATTCTTACGAAGATTCTCTCTAGAAGTAACGAAAAACTGATCCTACTTGAAAAGAATGGCCATAGCCCTTAGTATTTCATAAATGCTTCGGTTATCAAATCTTGTCCGCATTACTTATTCAACAAGACAATCGACGAGGAACGAGAAACAAATAACTGAAATTCCATTGTGATTTAGTCTGAAATTTAATTGAAAAAACATTTTGTTTTCAATGATCCCACACCAACTCAAAGTGACCAAAACCTTCAGGAGGAAAAGCTTCCTAAGCTACACTAAACGATTAAACCCCTCAATATCTCTCACCAAACCTGAAGAACAATGAACCAGATCCGGTATTATGATCGACAGCATACTCAGCCCGTACTAAACCCAACTTCATACCAAAACCATACGATGAACCCTGACCCATTCGCCTGTAGACTTCTGTTGGATTTCCCTTGACATCTTTAGAAGTTCCTAGATCATTGCCATGCTCTGCAAATGCGTACACGTGTGTATTTCTCACTGGGATCCTTATCTCAGCTCCAAGCTGCATTCATCAACAGAATAACGAATTAAAAGACCGGGGGGGATTCAATAGCCTTGCTAGTGAGAATGAGAGCTAGAAAAGTTGGTTCTCATATGAACTCGTAACAAACATCCACCTCTGAGATTGTTTCAACGTAGGATCTTTACCTCAAGGATGTTTCTAGCTGCTCCCAATTCACCCATATTGTACCCCCTCACAGAATAAGGTCCCCCTAGAGTAAAAGCATCGTAACTTGGAAGGTCTCCTACACAACCACCATAATGGCCATGGAGGACTAGTATAGGTGGTGGGGGTTTACCAGCACCTTCCTCCACCTGCTTCAACTGGATAAATCGGGTCATTGTTAGCTGATGGCGATTGAAGAATGGAAACTTGCTGCCAATGCCAAGGCCTTGGTCCACCTGCAACATGCACAGACAAATAAAATGTTATATATAAGATCTTTGGTAAATTAATGAGAGAGAAGACTTTGGCTGATACATTTTAGTATCCCGTTTCTGATCATGACAATACGGACATTTTTCTTTGTCCTGTCGAATGAAGATTTTGGCTGGCATAGCTAAGACTTGAGCATAGATGGTCATGCTTTTCTTTTTCTTTAATACTTTCCCATTTGTTAACAATCCAGATTTTGAGATATAACATTACTGTTTAAAACAGTCAGGAAATATACACGGTCAAAAGAATTGACATTCAATGAACTACACTATCCCAAGCTTTTCATCGATGGTCATAGATCAAGAAGTGCATCAACGTCACAATCAAGTAAATTTATTAAAAAAAAAAATCACAATCAAGTATTAGAATCCCAATTATGAAACTATCAGGCAATGAGAAATTTGGTTTAGAATATTGTCCATGATATTATTGTATTCTTCCCCTTTGTGTTCATAAACTGTAGCAAACCAATCGTTCAAAGAAACATATTGTTGTAGAACAAATATAAGAATTATTAGCTAGTAGCTAAAATCACAAAATAAGATAATATGACTGATATTACACTGCTGAAACATCAAATTTTAGGGTCGAATTTTAGCTAGGAATGCTGAAATTTCAAAATTTGTAGAGCTGAAATTTTAAGATTTGATTGCTGGAAATATAGGATTAGGATTTCTGAGTTTAATATGTTGGAAGCTATGATTTGAGATGGCTAGAATGTAGGTTAGGTTTGCAAGAATTAGCAAGGAACACAAAGAATAAAAGGTAGAAAACTAGGAATCACTCCTAGGGTCTAAAAGTCACTTAGAAGAAAGCATCACACCTTCTAGTTGAAAACTCAAGTTTGTAAAAAAAATCCACATTGCTTATTATTGATGAAGAGCTGAATACACACATATACATAGTTCTTAGAAAACAGTTCCCAATTTAAATCCAATTGTAATAGAAAATTTATAAATCCTAAACACTTAACATATGTAAAATAACATATTTAACTTACTACTACTTCCTATCTAATAATGAATCCTAACATAATCTAAATTTCAACCCTTTTGTTGTTAACTCGATTCCCAATCTTCAAATTAAGACTTGTGGTTGGCTAACTTTTCCTCTTGTATTTCTTCTATATGCTTTTAATTTCTTTTGCACCGATTCTCCCCGACTTGTTTGAAGTCATCCTCAACGTAAAATGTGATAAATACTGTTCATATAAGTTTGGTCTCAACTTTTGGAATTCTAATTCTAGAATCCAAGTACTGTCAGAAATCAGTTTTTCTTTCCATTTGATAAGAAATTGTCAATATCCTCCATGTATTGTAGCTACAATTTGTTTATCAAGTACATCCTCTATTTCCTCTTTACAATAAGGAGTGGTTGGAAATCTTACAGTTGCAGTAAGGGATTGCCCATCTTGTCCATAATAAATAGTTAAGTCCGCAACATTAAAGATAGGACTTATTCCAATGTCACTTGTAATCCCAAAACATAAACATAAACATTATCACTTATCTTCTTGATGATCTTATAAGGTCCAATACTCCGTGAATGAAGTTTCTTATATTTTTCTTTTTAAAAGCACTTTAGATGAATCCTAACCATCACCATATTCCCTTCATTCGACATGTTCTTTATAAGACAAATTGCTGGTTATTATCTTTCGTCATATTTCATCAAAGATGTCCCTCATGTGTTATACAAAACCTTCAACTTCAACACTAACTTGTGTTGTTTGTGGTAAAGGAATCAAATCAATAGACTTCCTAGGTTGAACTCCTGAAACTATCTCAAAAGAGCTTTTGCCAATAATCCTATGTACAAAACTATTGTATGCAAGTCTTATTGTCTCCAACCAAACACCTTAACAAGTCTCCCAAGCTTCTACTAATCACCTCCATCTAACCATCAGTTTGGGGATGGAAAGAACTTCAAAATTGAAGTTTAATGTTCACTGTTTTCCATAGAGTTCTCCAAAAATAACTCAAAAACTTTATGTCACGATCAGAGACGACAGTTAAAGGTAATCCATGGAGACATACAACCTCTTTAAAGAAGAGTTTAGCTATATGAACAACATCATAAGTCTTGGAACATGAAATGAAATGACTCATCTTGGAAAACCTATCCACCACCACAAAAATAAAATCATAAGCTCTTATAATTTTAGGAATACCCAAAACAAAATTCATGCTTATGTCTTGCCATGGTTCATGAGGCACGGGCAATGGTGTGTATAATCCAAAATTTTGTTTCTTTCTTTAGCTAGTTGACATGTTTGACATTGTCGTTTGATCTTAGACACGTCCCACTTTAACGTGGGCTAATAAAAGCAATCTTCAACCATTGCAATGGTTTTATCTCTTCCAAAGTGTGCTGCTGCTCCTCCATGTAATTCCTAAATCACATACTTCCTTATAGAAGTATTAGGTAGGCCAAGTCAATTTTCTTTGAAAAGTTAGTCATTGTAGATCACAAAAAGAAAGTATTGGTCTATTTGTCCCGCTGTAATTTCTGAAATAGATTATTCCAAAATCTCGATCTGAAGCAAATTCTCTTTTATTTTGTCAACCTCATGACCTTTATCATTAAAGTGTTAAGCAAATGATTCTTCTTACTCAACGCATCTGCTACCTTATTCTCAATTCATGTCCAATGTTTAATAACAAAGTTAAATTGCTCCATAAATTCACTGCATAAGGCATGCATTTTGTTCAATTTCTTCTAGAGCTTGAATTGTTTAAGAGATTTATAATCTGAATATAGAATAAACTCCTTGTATGAGAGATAATGATGCCAATAAAGATAACCTACTAATGCATAAAATTCTTTGTCATAGGTCGAATATCGTTGCTTCTCTTCACTTAACTTCTCACTGAAGTAAGCAATTGCGTGTCCCTCTTGGCTGAGTATACCTCCAATTCCCACATTAGATGCATCACAAGCAACTTCAAATACCTTAGAAAAATCTAGAAGTTGTAACAGGAGATGAACTTTCCTTTCTTCATGCAATTAGTAATAGGTGCCATTATGGAGCCAAAATTACATATAATTCGCCTATAGAATGTTGCTAGGCTATGAAAACTCCTTGTCTCGTGCACATCCTTTGGAATAGGCCAATCAAGAATGACCCTAATCTTCTCGAGATCCATAGCCACTCCACGGTAGGATATAATAAAACCCAAGAATACAAAACTTGATTGCATGAAAGAACACATCTTTAAGTTGATGTAAAGCTTCTCTTACCTCAAAATCTCAACACTTGTAGATTTAATAGGTGATCTTCTTTAGTCTATTGTATATTGATATATCATCAAAATATACCACAAAAGAAGCTGCCCATAAATGGTTAAAACACTTGATTCATCACTAAAGTGCTAGGTACATTATTGAGTCCAAAAGCCATCACCAACCATTCATAAAGTCCCTCTTTAGTCTTGAAAGTCGTTTTCCATTCATCCCCAAGTCTGATTCTAATTTGATGGTACCCATTTCGTAAATCTATCTTGGTAAAAATATTAGCTCCGTCAACATACCTAACATGTATCAAGGCAAGATATTGGGAATCTATACCTTATTGTGATCCGATTTATTACTCGACAATCAATATACATTCCCCAACTTACATCCTTATTAGGAGTCAAAAGTGCTGGAATTGCACACAAACTAATACTTTCTTGATAAATCATTTTTCAATAACTCTACTTGTCTCTTCAACTCTTCATTCTCAATAGGATTCACGCGATAGGCTGGAAGATTTGGTAGAATAGATTCAGGTACCAAGTCAATAGCATGTTGAATTTCTCGTAAAGCACGTAGTTCACTTGGTAAATCATAGTGTAAGGTCTCAAAAACCAGCTAACTATTCTCCCACCTCTTTTGGTAAGATAAAGGGTATTTAATGTTTTGTTTCTGTTACTTCCCTTACTACCATTGTAAACACAATCCCTTTTTCCTTGCTAACATCTTCAAATTCTCTCTGCTTAAAGATATTAAGAGGCTTTTTCTTAGCATTTATGGCTATCTTGCTACTTCCTCTTTGTTTTTCTACCTTGTCTACCTTTATAGGCTTCAAAATTATCTTCTTTCCTTGAAATATAAACTGATAGGTGCTAGCTTTACCAAAGTACTGCACATTTTGATTATAAAGCTATGATCTCCCAAGTAAAATGTGAGATACTTTCATAGGAATGACATCACACCAAATAGAGTCCTCATATATTCCTAATTTGAAAGACACCATGCACCTTCAAGCAACTAGTATAGTACTATCATATACCCAAGCAACTTTGTAGGGATTTGGATGTTTCATCATGAGTAAATTCAATCGATTCACCATGTTCTCCAATGCTACATTCATACTACTTTCATCAATGATAAGGTTGCATACTTTATCTTCGCATCTAACTTTAGTAAAGAAAATAGCATTATGAAGCCTTTCTTCTTCTTCTTCTGCTTTAGGGGTCATACATATGTGTCCCACTACATTAAGATTTGTAGGACTAGCTAGTTCATCACTAAAGTCTCCTTGCAACTCCTCTCCAGCTTCGTTCTCATATGCGTACTCAGCAGATTCTTCCTCTTCTTCTTCTCCCACATATGCAATCTTTTACTAGGACATTCATAAGCAAAGTCGCCCCATGCATTGCATCAGAAGCACTTCTTGTCACTGCTATCTCCTTTTGTCTCAGTCAAAGCTATAACTTTGCCTTTAAATTTAGCGCATTGAGAAGTTTTGCAGTTATTTTGCAGTGCAAATTTTGATGCATTAAAAGTTAGTCTAAAGTTTTGCACTGTCGTTATTCTCTTCGTGCTGAACTCCCCGACTCAGCTTCAAAACTTTTTAGTTGCTTGTTGTCCTAAGTATTGTTCTGCTCTTAAAGCCAAGTGATATGCATCTTTAAGGCTACAAATCCTTTGCATTATCAGCTCCTTGCAAATTTCAGCCCTTAAGCTATTTTTTGTAGTGAGATATAAATTGTCATTCTGACTCTATCCCTTGACATTGGATAGAAAGTTCGTCAAATATTTCCGCATAGTCAACTACAGATATAACCCCTTGTTTAAGAATTGTGAGCTGATCTTAAAGATCTTTTTGATAATGAAATGGTAAGTATTTTTTTTCGATAACTTTAGCTTCATCTCTTCCCAATCAACAATTGGTGGCTAGCCTGTTTTTCGAAGTCTATCCTCTATCGATCTCCACCAAATTTTAGCACGTCTAATTAACTTCATCTTTACGAATCAAACTTTTTGATCTTCTAACATGTGGTTCTAGTCCGAGAAATATTTTATTGCTACTATCCAGTCTAAGAATAGGTGTGGAACCATCTTTCCTACAATATCAGGGGCTTCAATACGAACTTTCTTAGTAATTTTATCAAGATTGTTGTGTGTTTCAACTCTATCATGGCCTCTAAAGGCTCCCATGCACTCTCCATGTGTTGTTGGTTGATTTCTTTGTCCTAGATCTCATGGTAGGCATTGATTCCCTAACCCCATTTGTTGTTGATTAGTGTCAGCCTCTTCGTCTTGGATTTCACTTTCTCCATCCTCACCATCAAGTGTAGTTTGTTGTTTGACATTATTTTATGGACAAGTTCTTGGGGTAGGGTCCAATCTTTTTATAACTCTTAGAAGTACCTCATCTCACTCCTAGTCACTGAATATTCCTCTATATGCCCTTCCACTATGTGTTGCCATCGTGCCCTTCCACTAAGTGTCGCCATCGTGAACCAAAGCTTTGATACCAAATTGATATGAGGACAAATAGAAGAATTATTAACTAGTAGCTAAAATCACAAAATAAGGAAATATGACTGATATTAGGCTGATGAAATATCAAGTTTTAGAGTTGAATTTTAGCTAGTAATGCTAAAATTTCAGATTTTGAGCAGGAATTTCAAGGTTTGATTGCTGGAAATTTAGGCTTAGTTTAATATGCTGAAAGTTAGGATTTGAGATGGTTAGAGTGTAGGTTTTGCTAGAATTTAGTAAAGAATACAAAGAATGAAAGGTAGGAAACTAGGAATCCCTCCTAGGATCTAAGAATCACTCTTAGAAGAAAGTATCACACTTCCTAGTTGAAAACTCAAGTTTGTAGAAAAATTTCAGATTGCTTATTATTGATGAAGGGCTGAATACATACATACATATATAGTTCTTAGAACCATTATTGTAGTAGGAAACAGTTCCCAATTTAAATCCTATTGTAATCTATAAGTCCTAAACAACTAGTATAGCATATGTAAAACCGAATAAAATATTTAACTTACCACTACTTCCTATATAATAAGAAATTCTAACATAATCTAAATTTCAGCCCTTATCTTTTGTTGTTAATTCTCAATCTTCATCCCACCAAATTAAGACTTGTGGTTGGCTAATTTTCCATCGTTTATTTCTTTTATATACTTAAAGTTCTTTGGCATCAAAAATGAGTTCCAAAACAGTTACATTAGGATGACCAATTCCCTTCTGGACTAAATCTACACTACAGATGAAAACTTCATGAAGCAAAAATAAAGAAATTTCGTCATATTTTTGTTTACAGAAACTCATACAACTAGTATACTGCCAAAATAAATATACTGATCTGATCATTCAACAGAACTAACCTGAAATACATTCCTTTCCCCAACAACAGCCCCATTCACGAACTTGGTGTTATCGCGGGTGATATTTGCTTGTAAAAATGTCATGCGGTCAATGCCAGTACCACTAAGGGTTGTTGGTGGTCCATCTGCGCTAATTCCTCCACTTGGCAACACTCTTTGGCCATTTGCAGAAATATGACTACTTTCATCACGTGTTGTTATCTCTTCCATCACAAGTCCATAAGTGTATTTGCTTTGACGGGTGAAATTCTATTGGAATGCATTGGAAAGCATATAATAGGAAAAAAATTTAACCTACAAAACGCAAACTCTTGCAACAGCAAAGATATGGAAGATTGATTGTCAATCACCTCAGTGATGTTAGCTTTGATGCCAACTCGATCAACCCATATTGGAGGCACTTCATCAACTCCTGGCCCACCAGTGAAAACTGGACTTAATTTGCGACTGTTAAAGCAACTTGTACGAAGAGTACGGTTGCGAGGATTATACAAGCCATCCAAATATGGATGAACATATTCGAGCTTAAAAGCAAGATCATCCTGACAAAAAAATTAGCCCATGGAAATTTTTAGATATGGAATCTTAAGCAGTAACAGAACAACACTCTAGACATACTAGAGGTATACCAAACACATGACGAGGGGAAATTACATACGGGAAAAAAAAAAAACATCTGGAAAAGTTTAGATATGGACTCTTAGGTGATGTAACACATTCAGCACATACTAGTTGTATACCAAATAATTGACGGGAACAAATTACCTGAGGCAAGAAGAAATTGCTCGTTGTTATTGAACCAAGGAAAGAGCGATTCAGTCCTTTAATATTACGATGCTCAAATGAAACAGTACCACCAGGCTGGAATGAAGCCTGCACATTGCAAGTGATATAAACTTTAATCAGTTACACGGTATTAGTTTTACCACTTCAAATGTTTTGCATATAAAATCAAAATGCATGGGCGGGCAACAAACCAGAGTAGGACGTCCTCCACGTCCAGGAACAATACTCCATTCTGTACTGACTTCAGCTGATTTTTGATCCAATTCTTTCAGCTTAATCTCAACAACTATTCCTCCCTCATTCTTCTCATCAGGCCTTGGGTTAACTTCAATATTTGAAAACAAGGTGAGTGAGTTTATGTTCCTCAGAGCTTGTTTCCCAGCTTCAATGTTAAAGATTTGACCTTGTCGAAGCTGCATGTTACAAGTTCATGTCCAATCCATAAATCAGCAGGGAAATGCTAAATGGACAGATCACTTAAATTAAGAACATCCACCTTGAAACTCAATAAAGAAAAAGTAGATCGAAAACCAAACACGTAATAACCAGCTGGTTGATGCAGGGTTGGGAAAATAAGATCTGTGATCACCCCTAAGTACATACGTAGATGTGAACTAATCATCTTCATAAATTCTATTTCTTCCATGTAACATTCTAAATAGTTCATCACCAGTTAAAACAACCAGCATGATTTAACTTTTTCTGTTACTCTTACAGCGATTATGATTAAAAAAAAAAACACCGACATTGAGAACTAGCTATATACAATTATACATCAACAACAACAAAAAAAAAAAATCAAACTCACCTGCTTAGGCAATTCTCTCTTGATGACAGGAATCTGAGTGTTGCCTTCAACAACATTTCCAAGCTTATCCTGGAACTGAATAACCACCTGGGTAATATCCCCTTCTACAACTTCACAAACTACCTCCTTTGTATTCAAATTCCCAAAATTCACCACCTGGGCACAAGCAAACCCTTCATCATGATACCACTTCTGTACCCTATCCCTAATCTTCTGCAGCAACCTTGCACTAACCTTCCCCTGCTCTCTCAACATCTGCAACACCTCCCTATGTACTGCCATCGGCAACAAACAAGGTCTCGCCTTTTCGATCCTCCTCT
Source organism: Erythroxylum cataractarum (assembly GCA_024703695.1). Lineage (NCBI taxonomy): Eukaryota > Viridiplantae > Streptophyta > Magnoliopsida > Malpighiales > Erythroxylaceae > Erythroxylum > Erythroxylum cataractarum. The sequence continues at coordinate 64,931,834 of JANJEY010000008.1, forward strand.
TATAATCCTTCTCCTGACTCCTAAAGTACTCCAACTTCTCCTTATCAGTCATATCAGGGTCCATCTCAATAGGCTTGGATTGTGCCATCAGCCCAACGTTAATGCATCTAAACTTATCAGCCGATTGCCAAGTGCTCTCGGTGAACGAGATCGTAATACCCAGGGTTCCGTCAGCGTTTGTTTTGCCCTCCATATCAACCTTCTCAAACATTCCGCAAGTGGCCAGCGTTTCGAGCTCCTTTTGAAGTTGTGCCTTCGTGTAGATCCCTCCAGGCCGGAGCGAGACCATCTCAAAGAACGAGTCCTCGGTGCCGACGGTGGTCCATCTCCGGCGATCAAAGAACAAGATTTCCGAGAGCTTATACTTCTTGAATCCGCTAAGCTTGTTTAATTGCACCACGATGTTCGCAGGTAAACCGTGAGAGTCCCACTCCTGAGACTGCGACTCGTCGGCAATGGCCGCAGCAGGCGAAAACAGCCTCTCCCAAAACCCTCCGCCACCGAAATCATCCCCACCTCCTCCTCCTCCGCCGAAAAAGCCACCACCCCCATTGTTACCACCGGGACCTTGGTCAAATGAGGAGGGGACAAGCGTGAAGCGCAGGAGGAGAGTGGCGGCGGATACGCCGGCTACGGCTACGGGTTTGGAGAGGGAATTGAGGAGTGAAATGCAAGCAGTCTTGGGCTTATTAGAGTCGTGTGGGGATGAATGGAAACAAAAAGAAGACGCAGAAGAAGAAGGTGAGGAGCTGAGGTTGCATTTGACGGAGGATGCGCGTGGAGAGACGCGTGGCTTGGGGCGAGAAGAGGGAGCGGGGGGCGCGTTGGTGAAGAGATTGCTCGACGCCGCGAAGGAGGACATAGCTATGGGAGCGGTGAATGGATCAAGTTGGAGGTTTTGGGTTGGTGAGTGAGGTTTTTGTTTGGTTGTAGAGACCCAACCGGCTCGGTTTAGCAGTAGGGTAGGGCTTGGTTCATCGGTTGGGTTGAGGCGACATTTGCAATGTTTAAAATCTGTTTATTATTATTTCGACAGTTTTACTTTAGTATCTAATCTTACTTTAATATATAAATAATTTATATATTATTTATTTTTTAAAAATAAAATTAATTTTTATATAAAAATAGTATATAAGATATCAAAGTAAAATTAATTAATTAAAAATAATTTATTTTTAAATTTATTAATTATATTATTTTTAACCAAAGCAAAAATTCAAAATTATATAAGAAAAATAGAAATAGAACTAACCTCAAACTGCGTAAGTAAAGCAAGCTGAGCCAGATGTAATCTGGCAAACCATAAACAAATTGGTCTTTGAGGGAGAACCCACTACCCTATTCGATCAGTTCAAGCAGGTATGCATATTATTTCGCGACTTTGTCACCGCATTTCATAGTGATCAGATAGCGCAATCTGTCACCACCCTACCTTCCCGATTAATAGCATGGGCTCTTCCCTCGGTTGGTTGGCTCAAACTTAATGTTGATAGGAGTGTCCGCGGTCATTCAGGTCAAGCAGGGATAAGCGGCCTGCTTCAGGATAGTAATGGCGTGTGGATCGCGGGTTTCTCTTGTGGCATAGGGATCACTACTATACTGGTTGCGGAACTTCAGGCCCTCGCTTACGGACTCGCTTTTGCTAGAGCCTATCCTTGGGTCGGCCTTATGATTGAGTCCGATTCCATGGACACGCTGCGATGTCTCTCTCTTCCTTCCGATGCTTTGGCCTTTCATCCTTTAGCCCATCTCATTTCGGATATCAGATCTCATCTGGCTAGGATTTCTCAATACACACTCAACCATGTTTTTCGCAAGAGCAATCAATGAGTGAATTTTTTAGCTCATTTGGGTTTGACTGGAGCACCTATAGAGCGCTTATAACTTTCTCCCCCTTCTGGCCTTAGTCACCACCTACGCGTTGATGCGCATGAGATTTTGTTTAGTCGTTGAATTGTAGTTTTCTCCTTTGATGAAATAAAAAAGAGGAAACAAAGAGCAATAAAAATTCTTAGATCTTATTCTGTCGAAATCTCTCATTAATAATAGAGGGGACAAAATCCCCAGAGCAATGGAGCAAAAAGAGTGATTTCAAAAGAAGCAGGAGTAACACCCGTGCTTGTTCAACTGCTGAATACACAAGGGATATAATGGTTATTCGGAGTATCAGCAATAAAATGGGACGTGTATTATTTTATTTAGTTTACAGTTAAATAATTTTTATATTAATATTTAATTTAAAAATAAAAAATTAAAATAACAAATAAATAATTAACAAAAAATTAAAATATTTATTATAGTCATTAATAACTATATTATTATTATTTTTTGATAAATATTATTATTAATTTATTATTATTATTATTATTATTATTATTATTATTTGTGATTTAACTTATTCCTTACTATTATTATTATTATTATTATTTAATTTTTTCTTATTATTATTATTATTATTAAATCCTTTATTATTATTAATTTTCTTCTTCTTCTTCTTCTTATTATTATTATTATTATTATTACTCTACTTATTATTATTCTTATTCTTGTTAATTTATTATTATTATTATTAATTTTCTTCTTCTTCTTCTTCTTCTTATTTATTATTATTAATAATAATGTTCTTATTATTATTATTAATTTTATTATTCTTATTATTACTAATTATTATTATTAATTTTCTACTTATTATTATTCTTATTTTTATTATTGTTATTAATTATTTTTATTAATTTTATTAAATCCTTATTATTAATTTTCTTCTTCTTTTTCTTCTTAATATTAATATTAATAATAATAATTATTATTAAATTTTTATTATTATTAATTTTCTTCTTATCATACAACTTTTTAACATTTTATAGTGGTTAATTTATCCTTCGTATATTTCGTAAATTTGGTCCGACTCATATCAGCATTCATTATATAATCGCAATTACAAT
>JANJEY010000008.1:64969249-64990160 GCA_024703695.1 Erythroxylum cataractarum
TATGGCTGACTGCAAACCTGTTATAGCACCTATCTCTCATGGTGAGATATTATCTTTGGCACATTGTCAAAAGAATGAAATTAAGAGAGAGACTATAAGGAATGTCCTATATTCTAGTGCAATTGGTAGCCTGATGTATACCTAAGTATGAACTAGATCAGACATTGCATTTATTGTCAGACTGCTAGGTCGATATCTGGCTAACCCAGGTATGAACCAATGGAATGTAATTAAGCGAAAGTTAAGATACCTAAAGGATACCAAGGATTATTTGTTGATATATAGGAAAGTTAACAATTTAAACCTCATACGGTATACAGACTCCAATTTCTTAGTGCCAAGCCGACTTCTTTTCCCATGGAGCAGAATCACAAATTAGCTTTGCCCACCGGTGTGCTTTTTCCTAATCCGGAAAGTTTTCTTTTATAAATTAGTTATATAATAAATTAGGAAATTAAGGGTTTATGTACATAAGTAGAGATTGTGTAAAAAACTAATCTCATACCAATCCAAGACAAAAGCAACCCACCCTAAACAGATTTGTAGGTAGCAAACTAAAGTAAATACAAACATCACAATGCACTACACATGGATTAAACTATACAAGACCATATACCAAACAACCTAGTACTTTCATTTCTCATTTACAAGTTTGAGTAGACTACCCAAAACTGTCATTATAATCCCCGAAATCTTGTAGCAACTCATTTCCAAAACTACTGATATCACTTGCTAGATTATAATCTTCACTGAAGTCAACTTTTTCTTGAAATGTAAACATCCTTTGCAGCATGTGGAATGTACAACCTATGTTTCTAATTCTTCCAACTAGTCCATCTATGCCCCATTCTTCATAGGCAGTATGTTCGACCATATGAAACCTTCCCAGGAGTATCAACTTACTCATACAAGTTGAGTTCCTTACCCTAAAATTAACCTTTCTTGAACTTTCCATTTTGTTTATTGCACTCTTTTAGCATCTCCTTTCCAGGTTTCTGATATCACTTGTTTGAACCCAACATTCACTGCAGACAGCTTTCCTTGAAAGGAAGATAACCTTTGCAAAACTAGAAGTACAACTTATCCATATGGTTCATGCATTCGTACCCCGATCTGTGGATAAGACATTGAAAACCCTTCTAGAAGTATCAACTAACTCATATAACAACTCAACCAAATAAACTTAACAATTATGAACATTTCCCTGATGACTACGAACAGTTGATAGTGTTGAAGCCTTTGTACTCGAGCTCTTTTACCCTACAATCAACTTACATTTTTCATTAGACAAAAGAAGAAAAAAACCTCAGTTTACCTTCTCTCAGTGTTTGCACAGAGTTGTTCCACAACTTGGAAGACCATTCTTGTGATAATGCACCCCTCTTCCAAGACTATGTCTCTAAAGGTTCTGTAGTTCCTTTTTGTCCATAAATTGTATACCATAATAGAAAGTAGGAAAATAAAGATGTTGGCATAAAAATTTATGAATCTTCGAATTTGACTGAATAAGTTTAGGATGGATTGGAGGATTAACATATATGGAATCCTTATCTATAAGTGGTTAAGATAGTGTAACCAAACTGATTTAAAGATTGGACATTCAAAGAAGAGATGGTTGACAGACTCATTGTCTAGGTAACAAAGGGATCAGTGATTTGGAACAAAAGTATAAAGAAGCTTATCCCTTATTTGTAGTTTATCAAGAAAGGATAACCATAGGATTAAAGAGTGCCTGGGGTTTGAACCTTTATGCCATACTAGTTTATGCTAAGGCACACTTTGAATAGAAGGTCTGATAATACGGTAAGCTGAAACATTTGTGTATGTTTTTGAATGGCTAGCAATCCATTCCAATTTATCAGGTCGGGAACAATATGGAAGATACATTAGTGGCTCTAGCATACGGATGGTCTCAAGTATGGCCTCTTGCCAGCTCCATCCATTGTCTTTGATAACATCAACTACTTTTGCATTCATCGGAAGTTCTGAAGCATTGATCGCTCTAGGAGTAGATAGATCCTTTAGGATACCTCTAGGATGTCAAGGGTCCTTCCATAAGAGAGTAAAATTCCCACTTCCTATTATAAATCTAAAATGGTTCCCAATGAGATCTTTAACATGAAGAAGCTTTCTCCAACTCCAAGAACTATTACTATTACTCGACTTGAGATTAGTTATTGTGTCCACATTTTAGCTCAGTTTATGAAAGCTCCACCTCAGGATCGTTGGGATGCAGCTCTCCGTGTCCTTCGCTATCTAAAGGTTCACCCAGGCCAAAGTCTCTTCGTTGTGACAGTGATCTACAACTCTATGCCTATTACGATTCTGACTGGGCTAGTTGCCCATTGAGTAAGCATTCTCTTATCGGCTATTTTGTAATGTTAGGTAGCTCTCCTATTTCTTTGAAGACTAAGAAATAACATACTATTTCCCACTCATCTACAAAAGCTGAATATTACTACCACTACTTATGAGTTAACCTAGCTCAGGGTCCTTCTCAAGTCTTATGGTGTTTCTCATCATGCTCCATTACGCCTTTACTGTGTCAACCAAGCGACTCACTACATTGCTTCTAATCTTATTTTCCACTAATGAATAAAACATTTTGAAATTGATTGCCACTATGTCTGAGATCAAATTCAAGCTGGCAATATTGTCACCACATATGTTCACACAGGTCAACAGTTAGCGGATATTTTCACGGCAACCCTTGGTCAACAATAGTTTCGCTATTTACTTTGCAAGTTAGGCATTCATGAACTCCATACTCTAATTTGAGGGAGAGTAATAGGATATAATATTTGTAAATATTTGTTCCAAACATCAAACTTTTAGCTAGCTGGTAGAAGTAATGATTCTTTCATGAAAAAAATGATGAGTTAGCGCTCAATTCACTGCCTTGCTCATTTATAATGGAAACATATAAAATATTGGGAATGAGACGGACTTATGTTTTTGATACATAGAACTTATTATACTCTTAGAAATGAATGCTCTTTCGTTAGCTAAAAGATTCCACCCTTAGTTGGCTTGAAGTATCCTTCCATGAGTTTCTTCCTCCTCAACTGCAACAACAAAACAGCCAATAAATCATAAAATTTCAATAGCTAGGAGAAACAACTATTCTACCGTATCAACAAATGTAATCTAATTATCCCATCATAGGAGATAGATGTGAGAGAATAATTTCACAACATAGTTCAGTGTTCTATTATCGAGCAATATCCCGTAACAATGTACTGTTGGATGTAAAAGGAATAATTAACTGACCTTCACGAACATTGGTTGAGATTGGAATAGGAGAGTTGGTCGCTGGAGGATGAGAATTAAGTGAAGAAGCTGCGTCATTTCGAAGAAGAGAAGCTACAACCCCTCTCACCTTCTCTACAACCCCTACATCTCCGGGGGATTTCCGGGGACTTATTACCTGAGATATCACCTGGGAAAGTGCCCTCTCATCATCCCCAGGCTCAAACTTGTTCATTATATACTCCTTCACTGAAACTCCTTTATCCCATATATGCTCACGGGGACTAGCTTGGTCAACAGTTTCTGCTGCTTCTGGAGCGGGGGTTGGTTCAGCTTGGTCTGATGCTCCAGGGACTGCGTTGGCATGTTTCATGTCTACTGCAGATGGTGCAAATGCAGCCGTATTTTTTGTTTCAATGGAAAGTGTTGATGGTGGTTTGACTGGAGATAATGTTGCAGGACCTGGAGATGCAGTTCCTGAGGTTGAGGCAGCAAGAATTTGGATTTTTCCAGGGGTCTTAGAATCCGTGTTGTGTGCTGGCTTCCCGCTCACATTCACTGTCTGTTTCTTGGGAGATTTGTCCTTTTCCTGCTGGCGACTTGTACATGTTTGAACAGATATTGGCTTGTAAGAACGAGGTGATGACTTCTTATCAGGAGTATCGTAGTTGACACTGCTTTTCAAAACATGCTTCTCAGATATCACAGGAATTGCTCTCGGACGTTGTCGAGCTGATTCCCTGTACCGCTCAGGAGCCATCTCTGATTCATACACTACAAAATGAAAACAAGTCCGGATTACAAAGTGCCATGGACATACTATTACTTGAGAATCTTGTTTCAATGACTTAGTGTTTTACTAATTTCTCAAAATGTAATTCTGTATGTAGTTCATATTACTTGGTGCTCCGAGATATTCAGAATCTTCTTCCTCATCTTCCATGTTGACACCCCATGATGGGGTAGTGTTACCATCCTCACTATGCTTCTTCTTGCTGAGACTGTTCCGCCATTTCTTGGCTTTCTCTTTTACTCTGGCGAGAACTGATTTCTTGTGTGGGGTATGATCATCCTCCATATCATGCTCCTTCCCTGTTGTTGCTGTGCTTCGTGGCGACCACCTCGTAGCATCCCCTGCTACGAGCATTTTACATTACTCAGAAACCAGTAATCGAAACATTATATTAATCCTTTTTCATGATTTCGGTGTTCTACCCACTTTGAAATTGCATGACAATTACCTCGTAGAAGTTGTTCAAACGTTGGGACTGCAGGAGTTTTCGAAGACTCTCCACGTCTCTGCATGCCATCGAGTGGACTAGTCATTTCTTAGTTTGTGATTGGTAAGGCTATATTGTATCAAGTAAAGCTTCGATCTGGACAAAGTACCTCTTCCAATTAATGTGTCTGTTTCATTGAACCTTCATGTCTTATGATGGAGGAAATTTAAAAGGCCTGCTAATATTTGAACACCAGTTTCCGGAGTTCTTGCACGAGCGGTGAACAACAACCGCACGCCATTCCTGAATCCTGTAATAGGTTTGTGGGTTCCATCGTTACACATGTCAAAAAGATCAATGTCGAGGCTTCATACATTTGCCACTTGCTACTCACAAAAGTATGCATCTTCAAATAGCAATTGACTGGGCTCCATTCCATAATTTATCCTCTCTCTTTTTTTTTTAGCATAAATTCAATGCTGAGTTCGGGAAGATTTTTTTTTCTTTTCATGTTTAACCATGTTGTAAGAAACACTAGGCACTAGTGTGTGCTGCGTGCAACATGTACGCCTTTTTACTCGGGCATGGATAATGTTTGAGGTTCACTGATTAATAATCTCCACATAACAAAACTACCAAACGGCTGACCATAATTCATTCACTCTATCCTTCAATCAAATCACTAATTTCTTAATTATATACTTAGATGTTACCGAAATAACCCCAGATTCAATCCCGATTTAATATAATAGCCCAAATAGATAATAGCGAAAATAGATAGAGCCAAAAATAAAATGAGACATTGAACACAGGGATTTACGTGGTTCGGTCAATGTAACTTACGTCCACGACCGGAGACAATCGGAGATATTTCACTATGAGAGAATAACAGGAGATTATAAAGTGTCACTCTAGAATTTTCTCTCTACCCAATGAATCCCAAATGTAGCTAGTACAATTGCAAAGCTCTCAAAAGTGTTTCCCACACTCTTTCTCTCTTCTATGTTTTGGTGTACAAAAGATGCATCTATTTATAATGCTATCACCTAAACCTTAGTCAAGAAAATAGGCTATCCATATGGCTTATTTTCAAGCACACCTACCAATTGTCAACTAGCAATATTTGACTTTCTTGTAGCCACCAATCAATTAGCCTTCTTCTTTGACAAGGCAACCAAATGGAGGGGCCATTTCATATGCAACAGACATCTTAGGGCCTTCTCTGATACGTTTTATCCAGAAAACTTTTTGACATGAAGTATGGGGGTTGGAGCTGAATCATACTATTATGGTTCTAATACCCAAGCTACCCTCCCCAAGATCGATCACGCAATTCAGGCCTATTGCTTTGTGTTTGGTAATTTATATAGTTATTACCAAGATTGTCGTCAACCGACTGAAGCCTTATTTAGATGATCTTGTAGCCCCGAATCAATGCAGTTTTGTTCCTGGGAGACTAATTGTGGATAACATTATTATTGTCCAAGAGATCATCTACACTATGAAACGAAAATTCGGAAAAAAAGGAATACTTATTATCAAGGTGGATCTTGAAAAAGCTTACGATAGGCTTTCTTGGGACTTCATCCAAGATACACTTCTTGATATTGGGCTTCCTGAATCATTGATAACACTTATTATGAAGTGTGTTTGATCGATATCTATGCAAGTGAATTGGGATGGGGAACTTAGTGATGTGTTTACGCCTTCTCGAGGTATTCGACAGGGAAACTCGCTATCACCTTACCTTTTCGTACTATGCATGGAACGACTGGGTCACTTAATCAATACTTCTGTTTCTCAAGAAAGATGGAAGCCTATTACATTAAGCAAACAAGGTCACCCTTTATTGCACATGTTTTTTGCTAACGATCTCATTTTGTTTCCAGAAGCCTCAATCGACCAAGTTTATGTCATTCGAGACATCTTGAATATATTTTGTGCGGCATCAAGACAACGAGTCAATCAAGACAAATCTTGTTGTTTTTATTCTAAGAATGTCCGCCATTCAATGATTCAATCAGTGATATCTGCTCTTCCAATCTATACAATGCAGACGGTCTATCTTCCTCGAAGCCTTTGTGATGACTAGGAAAAAATCATGCGAAATTTTTTGTGGGGTCGTGGCAACAGAAAGATTCACCTGATCCACTAGGATAAAGTTTGCCAACCTAAAGAGGTGAGGGTCTTGGCATTCGCAAAATTAGAGAAACTAATGATGCTCTACTCACTAAGCTAGGTTGGGCCCTGATTTCAAAGTCGAAAGTATTATGGGTGCAAATCCTTTCTGCTAAATATAATTTTGATGCTAACAACATACCAACTTCCATCAATGTTGTTGGCGGCTTAATGATTTGGAAGAGCATCAAAGCTATTTGGCATAACGTGATTCAAGGCATGAAATAGTTGATTTGTGATGGTTATACGGCTTATTTTTGGCTGGATTCTTGGGTTGAGGATTTGGGCCCTCTAATATCCCATGCAAATGCTTTTATTCCTCAATCAACACTTGGTCTGCGAGTTCAACACCATGTGGATAATACAGGTAACTGGAGTTCCAATCTCTGCTTCCTTCTTCTATTTGCATGTACATTGCGGGCATTTTTCCTCCCAAGTCTTACCTAGGCCCTAATAAACTGATATGGGGAATATCGGGCACTAGTCAGTTCACTACTGTATAGGCATATTCTATGATTATGGAGCACACTAACTGTTATTCTAGTGGCTTTTGGAAGACAGTAAGGCACTGGAACGACCCTCAACGAGTTCGCTGATTTCTTTGGCTCCTCACGCAAGATCCTTTGCTCTCTAATCAATGACAATTTCACAAACATCTAACTACTAATGTTGAGTGCTATTATTGTCGAATTGAAGAGTCCTCATTACATCATGTGCGCGATTGCCACAAAGCACCTAGTCTGTGGCTTACATTCCCTCTGCAAGTCTTCTCTCTTGTCTTTTTTACTCTAAACTCTCATGATTGGCTCGATCTGAATGTTCAAAAGCATCGGAAGGTTTTTGTCCTTGATTGGTCACTTATCTTTGATACCCCTTGTTGGTTTCTATAGTCCTAGAGGAATATGACCCTCTTTGATGCCCAGTTCTCCTACTTATTTTGTTCTAGAATATGTTCATCGGATTCACCAAGCTTCGACCTGGTAAGACAGAGCATATCTTGGCTATAAATCTCGATGTGAGCAACTTATTGGCTAGTGTAAACCTACCCATGATTGGGTAAGATTGAATACAGACGGGGTGTGCAAAATTTCATCCTCTTTGGCCACAACGAGTGATTTTATTCATGATAGCTCAGGTGCTTGGCTTAGAGGCTTTGTGCATAACCTTGGCTGGTGTTCCTTTGTCTATGTTGAACTCTGAGGAGTTTTTTTTTCAGTCTGAATCTGGTTTGGGATCTTGGATATCGTAGAATGGAATTAGAACTGGATTCCTTAGTGATGATGAGCATCCTGTCTGACTCTACTAAACGAACAATGTTGCTCAATCCCATAATCATAGACATCAACGAGTTATTCACTTGCAACTAGGTAGTTTTACTTCGACATACTTACAGAAAAGGAAATAGGTGTGCCGATTGACTCGCCAACTTTGTTGTAAATTTTAGGCTAGAGGTTATCACTTTTGTTAATACACTTAGGTACCTCTCGATCTTTCTAGAAGATATGGCTGAGATTAGCATCTCCAGATTAGTCATGTAATTTGTCTTATTTTTCTCCATTTAATCATTTAAAAAAAGCAGTTGTATTTCTTCCTTATCTATTTTGATCTTACGTTCGTGAAGCATTGCATCTTGGGAACAGAAACAGACAATCTTCCAAGAGTCCTATTGATATACATCCCAAATATACAACTTCATCCTATTTAATTCTCATCAACTGAACAAAACTGTTATAAACAGTACAATGTCCTTTTAAGGAAGCTCCGGTGCTCATTGCAAGGAATTAAACTTGAGTACTTTGAATGTCTCCGTTTTGAAATATATGGTTAAAATATTAATTATTATAATAGAGGGCTAATATCTAACATAAATAAGGATTCAATTAAATAATATCAATTAAAATAATTAATTTTTTTCTAAAATTAAATCTTTTGAAAACTTTATGATAATTTATTATACAATCTTCAAATATTTTGTGAATAGTACATTTAAATAAATTTTATTTCCTTACATTTCAATACATAGTACATCTTTATTAAATTAATACATAAAATGAGCAAATGTGGAAAAGACATATACGAAGTAAAAGAATATTTAAAAAATAACATTAACTACTAAGCTTAGATCTTGGAGCAGTCGGTTTGCTTGAAGGACACGGTCCCTTCGAAGAGATTAAAGCCAACTAGCAAGTTAGCCTGTGCGAGATTACCGAAAATTCCACCGTATAGAGGATTACTAGGTTTGAAAGTAAGGCATATCACACCATCTGCTACCTGAATGAAGGTCGTAGCGAGATTCAGCTGCACATCTGCACCACCCTTGAAATGTGCAGTGATGTTAGGCAAATTGATCAAGGTCCTAGCATTGTAGCACAGTGGAAGATATCCATTAGGGTCACGGGTTCGCTGTCCATTAGTCACTTTGTCAATTTCTAAACTCAATTTCGTGAAGATGTCTTGAGGGACTAATGTATAAGTGGTGCCAGAGTCAATGAAGATGTTGGCTTCTGGGGATAATCCAGCCCTATTTGAAGGTGGATAGTTTATTTTAGTTTTAGCCACACTAATCGCAAGTAGGTTGAGATAGTAGAAGGTTGGTTTATCACCGGGTATTATTGGTGTAGTAAAGACTCCTGGTCCTGATACGGTAGCATCCCTGCCAAAGTTCAGCGTGCCTGATTCCTTATTTAACAATGGCAACAAGCAATGCGAGAACTTGCCACCAATGGAAACTTCCATCTGCCGAACCAGAGACAGTGGTCCACCTCCAAGCCCAACAAAACCTGAGACCAGGTTACTATACCACACTCCTGTGTTATTCCTTCCGCACCCAAATATTCCTGCAGGGAATGAAACTGGACGACCAGTTGTGGAAGCTAAACTTAGAGTATCAGTACCCATATTTCCAACAGTATAGGACTGATCTTGATAGCTATATCCGTATAGACACACATTTTTTGCTGAACATCCATACGCTGGCAATAAAGGACATGCATTGTTTTGACAAGGGAGGTATGTATATGTTGTGGACTTTGTTGGATCAAACAAGGGATTTGCATCCGGGGAGCATACGACGCAAGGCAGGCACTGTGTCCATATAAGATCACTACCGGTATCAGCAAAGGCTAATATTTGGAAAGGCGGAGTGCCAACTGAAATCCACATTAGGTAGGCTCCTGAAGCAAAGATCATTCCTGATGTGGGACCATTTGAAGAGACAGAATTCCCGGAAAAATGATAATTGGCACGTTCGTCGGATTGACGAAATGCCCTAGCCAAGCGTTGATAGGGAGTTTCTTTGGGGTTATACAATGGAGACTTTGGGGAATCTATATGGAACATTTCTACGCTGAACCCTTCTTCAGGTACTTCTGCATGCTTGTTGAAACTACAAACACGAGAAACGGAGACCGATGCAATGGCTAGAATGAAAAGAAAATATGAGATCAAGCACGACATATGGTTTCGTGATGTAGGAGAAATAATAGGTGAGACTCTCTCTCTCTATATATATATATACACATGCAATATAATCTAACTAATATAGGAAAGCGCGCATCAATGGGATATCATATTAGAAAGGGAAGATTATGGAATGTAAACAGTAGTTCAGCCAGCTTGCAAGTGACTTGGATCGGACGGCATTACCGTTCCATTTGCATAAATTTACTTCTCTTTCTCTTCTTTTTCTTAATTAATCGTGTATTTAATTTTTTCAGAAAAAGAAATTTATCCCGTCTAAATTAATTTCAAGCCAATCTTTCTTATATTCTTATCTATAAACTCTTTTAAGATATAAAGAAAATTTCTTGGGGGGTGACTAAAAAGTTGTATTATGTATTATATGTTATGTACTTTTTCTACTTATTCAAGTTAACAATTTGATAAGGTCCATTATATTATGATCATATAATCTGTGACTTTAACCTCTTTCTCAATTGCTATAGGTAACTGAGAATAATTTATAAGGATTCACATATTAGATGAACAAAAATATATAATGAAATCAATTTATGTAATAAGTACAAACAACAATATTTTGTAAAAGTTCCGCAAAATTTTGAAATATAGAGATATTTAATAATACGCAACCTTACCTCCTATTAGGTAAAGATTTTTTTTTTCGATAGCCCCACATATAATACAAAAAAAAATGATCATGCAAAATATAAATAAATATTTCTACTTAAAATAATAAAAACATATAATTTAATGCATAGCATAGTACATATAGAACATGGTAAATGTTAAATTAACAAATCAGGAAAAAATCAAAGGAACCATTACAAGACAATTATTAAATTAAGACAGACATTGATTTGGTTAAATAACTAGGAAGAAAGTACTACGTTAAAAAATATAATGATGATGATGATTATGATAACAATGATAATAATAATGACTAACTAACTAACTATAAAACGAAATTCTAAAGAAAATATTTAAAAGACTTAAAAGACAAGAAAGTTCTCTCTAAGTTAGATCTTCTATCCATATCCTATTACATCTAAGTTTTCAATTACAAATTATGTACTCAGTAAATTTCAGTATAGTCATATTATTCTTAATTATTTTCCTCAATTCTTCTTAAGTCTTCCTTTTTTTCTTACAATCTCTAAATACTTTTTTTTTTTCATCTTCTTACCAGAGCATCAAGATATCTTCTTTTAATAAACCATCGAACTCTTGTCTCCGTAAAAAGTATTAATGCTAAATAATAGTTGAAAAGGGACAAACATAATTTGCAATGTACGAGTGCTAAACAATTCATAATGTCAAAGGCGTAGTTTTATGAGCAAATACTATATTTATGGAGACTACAGCATCTAATAAGTGATTATAATGCGATAATGAACTATCAGGTCCAAAATTTCAATGCATTGGATGTGTTGTAAGTGAAGTCTTGATTGATATATTAATGATATTTTAGTTATAGAATTGAGTATTATTGTTATTGTTTTTATCGGTAACTAAAAATTGGATGTTGGAGATTTTAGTTGAATGATTATAAGAGAGTCAAATGACATGATAGCTATATTAATATTATTGATGAATGTTTAATTGATATTCATAATGCTAAACATGCATAGGATGATGAGCGAGGAGACATGTTGAAATTGTAATTGGTTGAAATGATCATGTTTCATAAGGCTAAACGTGTATAAGCTCAAAATGTCGAGTTGACTCAGTTAGGAAATTAAACAATGCTTGTTGTAAAAGTGGAGGAAAATAAGAACAAGAAAAAATAATATTGAATAAATGAAAAAATAATTATAAAATAAAATAAGAGAACAAGACAAATCTTGAGGAGAATTGTTTCTCTTAATTATTATATATGTGTATATAAACAAACTATTACATTCTTTTTTATAGTCTTGTTAGGAAGTGATAATTATAATCTACAGTATTATCATGCGTATTAAGTGATTTTATTAATTTTATACAATTTTGTTGCATGTTAAGTATTTTTTAATTGGTAATTCAATTTATATAATAATTTTTGTATAATAGATAATTCAATCAATTAAGACATTCATTCTATAATTTAACTTTAAATGTCATATTCATAAAATATGTCTCATTAAAAATCTAATTAATAATATTAGCTTTGTTAGTAATTTACCGATTTGCCCAACATAATCTCTGTTATTCATAACATATAGATGTGCATTTAAAAAATAGTAATCATAATTAAACTGAAATTGAGAGAATTTTTTCAAGTCAACACCTACATTTCATGAATAACAAAAATTCTGTTAGCTAAATGAGTAAATTATAACAAAACTAACGTTTGGAATTGGACTGTTATTTTAAAAATTGAAAATTTTTAAAACTTGAACAATATAAATTGAAAAAAAAATTAAAAACTGAGCACTTTAAACCCTTTTTAAGGCCTTGTCAAGACTTTACTATGTAAAACTTTAATAAGATAATAAATGAAAAAGAGAACAATATTCTCCTTCATGTCGAAATTTATTTTCAATTTAAATATTTGGCTTTCGTATCTCATATCAATTTCTTGGAGCTTTTGTAAATAAGTTACACTTCTATTAGAAGTTTAGAACAGATTTGGTGCACTTCGTTCTCTTCATTCCTCTGAAGTTGCTATGTGTTGAAGAACTTTATTATATACATTAGTTTTATCTCTATTGATCACTGCACGTGAACCTTGATTAAAGGTAATTCATAAAATTCTTTATAAACTGCTATTTTTTAAAAAATAAATTTTATTGTTTTCATCAAAATATAAAATAAATTGTAATATTTTATGACGTTTATTTTCAATTTTAACATTTTTAAATGATCAAAATAAATCATAAATATATAAAATTAAAGGATTTTGTATTTTTATTTATTAAATGAGATCAAATATGTATATTATTTAATCAATTAAGGAATGCACACTATCATTTATATGTCACTATCATTTATGTCACGTGACAATACAAAATTAGACTACTAAATTTTAATTTAAAATATATACTAATAAGGGCCGGCCTTGAGAAAGGGAAGGGTGGGTACTTGTCCAGGACTCATCCTTATAAATGATAAAATATGATACATTTTTATCCTTATAAAAAATAAAATAAAACAAAATAAGCTTTACTTTTAACCCCATAAAGAACAATAAAAATGACCTATATTTTGTTTATTTTTATTCCATACGAGGCCCAAGCCTATAAAATAATATTAAGAACAACCCTGATTGTCCTCTTAGTAAATTCATGACAGTTTCACAGGAAGATAGTGTGGCATTCTCTATCAGCACCACTTACCTTCTATTTTCAGCTTACTTGGTCTTTCATCATACAGCTTGGCTTTGTCATGCTATGTACTGGTTCATTCGGAGCCAAAAACACCCTGAATATTATGCTTGCCAATGCCATTGACACTATGGTTGGTTGCATCTCTTTTTTCCTTTTCAGCTTTTCTTATGCATTTGGAAGTGGATCCAAGGCCAATCCTTTTATTGTCACAAGTTTCTTTGCCCTGAAAGATATTCCCAAGAGCAATTTCGACTACAGCTACTTTCTTTACCAATGGGTTTTCGATATAAAAGTTGATGAAATTACTAGTGGTTCAGTGGCAGAACAAGCCCAATTCAATGTAGGGACAGTGAGCTAATCTATAGGTTTAAATTTAGGAGTTTTTAATGGGTCATAAAAAACTGTTAAGACTACGACATAGAGAGAGCCATCATTAGACACCATAACCATAACAAATTCGAACTTAATATCCATCAACAATTCAATATACAAGGTTAAGAATGGTTTGATAATCTGACTAAAAACAGTTTCCTATGGGCTAAAAGAGAAGCACACCTTCAAAATTGGTGGTGGACGTGAATCTTTACAAGAATGTAAGTTCCCATAAAAGTAGTGTACCAGTCAAAACCCATTCTGGCAAAACAATCATTGAATGAATCTGTTATTACTAACCGTCCTCTTCAGCATCTGATTCTGATCCGAAATCTGCATAAAATACATTCAATTGCAACACAATCATTTGATCAGACTTGCTTTTTTAGTTAAATATCTTCCATGGCTAGTTCCCCATCTGAAATCAGTGGCAGATAAATCATTTCCCTAAATTTAGTATAACTAACAAAACCCAATCATACTTTGGACCAGATAGTTAATGCAGTTTCTACTGTTGCAGGGGAGGATTCAAAATGGTTCAGGAATTTGAGATCACCTTTGAGTAACTGATGTGTACTGTACTTGTTCTGGTCAATCTTCGTGTTCATCTTCACCTTCAGAATCTGCATGGTGTCAATAGGCAGAAAAGGGGTTCAAAATTGGCATATAAAGAATGATATTTACGAATAAGAAGACTATCAATATGCCTCTCTGTCTAAAACGATTGATCATCATTGCATACATTATCAGTTAACTAGATGTTGTGGACTTAAAGCAAGCACTGGGTTCTAATTCTTGACGTGTGCTTTCCGCACAAAAGGATTGAATGTTTTAGATCATTTTCCTGCTCTAATCAATCCCTAAAAGTTCATCACATTACAAAATTATGTAATCTACAATTTTCACATACCAGATCGAACATCATCACTAAGTTGACCCCTTGCTTGGATTTGCTTTACAAGCATCCGATAAATCAGGATCCACCAATAAATATGAAGAACAAGTAAGCAATATAGAAGTGTATTAAATGTGTAATAATAAATTGGACCATCCACTGGGTGTTTGTCCTTGTCCAAAGTCAGGACAACTTCATAGCTGCCACCAAAGACAAAAAATAAGTAAATGATTTTTGTGAATTATAAAACAGATCTTATTATAGATTAAGAAGCAAGTGAACAAACAAACGCAGGAGGACGTTTAAATTTAAAAAAAAATCAATTCTGATAGTATAAATATACAATTATCTCCAGAGAAGATACAAGTATATCTCCCATAATAAAACCATAATTTTTTTACTTTTTAACACATACATGACTAATCCTTGAGATGACAGCAGAGGAAATACATGAAGCACCTTTCCTAGAATCATAAGACAGGTTTTCTAGGCAGTTATTCACGAGTTAGATATGAAGGAATATGCTTAGCTATCTACTAAACGGATAACAATTGAGGCTAACAACCAGTAATCTGACTTCTAATGTGCTCCTCCCATAATAATTTCATCACTATAAACACTAAGTAATAGGTTGCCTTAGGATCCAAGAAGTTCAGTGGCTAGTAAATGACACAAACCTTGTACTCCAAAGGATCCAGAATGGATAGTAGATGAGGCGCAATAAGATCCAAGACAAGACGAAAAGAATAAATGCAAAACTCGCAAGTCCTTCAGCCCCACTGTATTTGGACATCTTTCCAACCTCTAAAAGTATATCACTTGCATCATGAAGAGCCAAAACAACTGAGCCAATCCGACCAAACCTGAAGGAAAAACAAAATATTGTGAAACATAAATTTTATACTGAAACTCTATGATTTAATACTCTTATTACTCACTCACTTCCCTACATATTCAGGTTACCATTATATTTATGTTCTGTGTTCTATGTTCTAAACATACTCACTTTCCCTTTTTTTGTGCTGCAGGAAAAGGAGCAGACCTTCTTCTGGCAATTTCGTTAATTGAACATTACGAGCTATAAAAGTAGTTCAACCACCACACACCTGAATATGTAGGACAAAATGATAAGAATGACAGTTGCAAAATGATGACCCATGGACACCCCAAAGTCTGAACGCCTGGTTTCCCAGAAAATAAGAGCAAATATGGAGTATGTGTAGAATCCAGCAGCATACATGTACAATCCTTTCAATTTCAACCTGTGATCCATCAGATAGTCACTTTCTTAAATTCATAGGGCTATAATCATCACATTGACGGAAATAAAAATGGTAAAGAAGCAATTAACCAAATAAATGAAAGACTGAACAACCATCCATAACTGGAAAACTGAACATAGAAATCTTACTTCATTTTTAGGTCAGGCCAGACCTGATTTCCAGGCCCCACCCAAAAATTTTGTGTGTTACTAAACCAAGGCTCATGATAAGTAACACAGAGAGCCAGGATCTCGCCAGAAAGAAAATAGATGCATTTCCAAGCTGACTCCTTGAATTTCCTTATCTTTTTCCTTCTCTCGTCTTTCTGAATATCCAATGATCGATTCGCCTTTCCGAAGATCAACCTTTCTGCCACTTTCTGTAACATGCACATTCACTTCAGACCGACCTAACAAAAATCTCTAGTGAACAATAAGACATGAAAATAAAAACAAAAGAAAAAAGGCATATAAAAACTCAAAACTAAAAAATGAAAATACCAAAAAATAAAAATAAAAAAGAAAGAAGGAAGAAAGAAGAAAGAAGAAGTCCAGCTTCAGCGGTAAGAAATAGCCTCATTCATGTACAGAAGCCAGTGAACATGGACTATAACCCTCTGCCACTTCTGTAAATTCAATTCCTCGTCCATTAAAAGAACATGAAAAGAAATGTATCTTCCTTTCAAGCAGTACCCAAAATACAGGGTATGCACCTAGACTGTCGGAACAATCAAAGACCCATTCTTCCACGTCAAAAATCAAAGTTCACAAAGAGACCATGTATGATCATTTTCATGCATTAAGTTAGTATGTAGTTGGGACATATCAAAGATAAGCTCCAAGTACCAAAGTGTACGGTAATGAACATTGACAAACTTCAGAAAGTCATCTTTATCGTGCAATGCAACCATAAATCTATCTGAACTCTGGGGAAGAGAACCAAACTATCATTTCACTCCAGAGTCTTACAAATAAAATAAGAGCATAAAAAATAAATACAAATAATCAGATTAAAAAGAAAAAAACATCATTCGATCCCATGCAATGCAGGTAAATTGATAAAAGCAAAATTAGTCAGCTCGTAAAGGACCCACATCGTAGTTGGGATGGAAAGAAATGTACAGATAAGGTAGTAGACCATAAAAAGGAGGAAATAGACGAGAAGTAATGGAGAGAATGGGAAAAGAAAAAGAGTACCTCGAATACGAATCTATCGAGAAAGAAGCGAACAGAGGGAAAGAAGAGAGCGAAGAATGGAAGAACAAAGTAATCACCATAAGCAGGGTAAGATTCATGCTCCCACTGTATTGATTGGGCGTAATCGAGTAAACCCATCTGGGGAATGAGCTAGAATTCAACGGCGATGATCCAAAGAACCTTGACGAGAAACAAACAACGAAAGATGCTCGGAATAAGACAGTCGTTTGGTTTGAGATTCACAACGTTATGTCATCGGTTGATGACTTCGCCTAAGCATTGACCCCATATCTGCACTTATTTTCAAAATTGGCCTCCCCTCCCTGGTTTTGACCAAACGCTTCACGTCACAGCTATACGCAGCTTCAGTTTAGTCAAACGCGTGCTGCCTGCCTCTACTTTGACTTCCTTTCACATGGATATATGGAGTTATTAAAATTTAAAAAGATACTGAGATATTGAAAATTCTCAAATTACAATATGAAAACCTAACTTATCTTCACTTTAAATAAAATTAAAAGAAACTAATTTTAGAAAAGTAGCAATAACCTAAAAAAGATTTATATTTTAGGTAATGTTGGACAAGAAAGGGAAGGTAGTGGCAGAAGTGTAATATAAAGTGCTCATAGCACTTGAGAGTTAAGAAGTGGTAGGTACGCACATCCGGGTTAGGCAGTTTTAAGGAATGTGAAATAGAACGGCTTTTTGCTGGTCCATACATTTCCCGAAACCGAAATGCACAGTAACAGAAGTAGTAAGATTACTATGCCTTTGGATTCTGTATTCATTAGTGGGTCCACATTGTCATGACCACTCCTTTTCTGTATCACTAATAAAAATCAAATGTCAACTGAAGATTTCAGAAGTTGAAAAAAAAAACACAAATTGTCTCTTAATCAAAGTCTTCAATTTAAACTTCTAGAAGCCCTGTAGATTAATTGATTGATTTGATAATAAATCAAAGTACGTTTAAGTTTGACAATAGGTTGTGTTAATTAGATCAATTGATTGATTTGATAATAAATCAAGGAGTACGTTTAAGTTAGACAATAAGTTATGCTAATTTCGTACGCATTGCTAAATTAAATCGAGCTTGATTCTACTTAAGGTTAAAATTTTATGTTTAAACTAATCTAAAATTTTAGGAAGCTTTTGGTTCACATAGAATAACGAGAATATGAATATGAATGAATATAATAAAGAATGAGAATAGAGCATAACCAACAATAAATCTCATCCATGAAGTATTGCTGAAAATAGAGGAATAAAAGTGTTACCTATGTTGATACCAAATATAAATTTTTATTTCATACTCATACTTTTTTTTCCCGTTACTCCTAAACAAACACCCCCTTAAATTTGACCTAAAGTAAATATATTTTTACTTTATTTAAAAATTTTGAATTTTAAATTGAGAAGAGCAGTTTTTCTTTTCATCATCCTCAGTTAAAATTAAAATGGTGAGGGGTGGATGGAAATGAGCAGTTATGATTCAACCCCTACAAGAGGAAGGGGTTGAAGTCTGATTGGACCTTTTCCTTTCCTTTGTCCTGGACTTGGTTTTCTGTTTGGGCCTCTCATCTATGTGAATGATTAATATTTTTGAACCACAAACTGAACTGAAACATAATAACATTTCATACCAAAAGTAATGACATTTTGCTATTTGCACAATTCCTAACTAACCTGGGAAAAAGAAGTCAGATAAAACATATTGTCAGTTTGAAAAAAATGAGGTATTTTGCGTGATGGAATGTACAATCGTGATTAAAGACATAAAATAAACAGTTCCTAAGAATTCCTGGACCAATTACCTAAAACACAACTAATCACTTTGAATGAAAATGTATGACGTTGCATCTCATGTCTTGTTTAGGCAACACAAACAAAGTGTTAGATAAATCATTGGAATGCAAGGAGAGATAACTTAACATAGACGCTTTATATCAATTTTCTTAATAGCAAAATGTCATTAAGAAAAGTTACTAGTGCAAAAACTGTGGGTTCCACGTCTTAATAGTGAGCGAAGAAGGTGATACTGAATAAAAGTTTGACGGAATAGTTGAACCAGTAATGGAAGACATGATTGTACACTACCCAACAGCCTAACACCTATCTATGGAAAAAGATCAATTAGATTTAGCAATGATTAAGAAATTGAATGGGTATGGTTGATCTAATTTTTCGATTTTGTTGACTTTAATAATTTTTATTAATAATTTATTTATTAATTAATTAAACAGTCAATTTTTAGAAAATAACAAATTTTTGTAAACTTGAATAAACTAGTTGGTTTTTATTTAATAATATGTTTTCAATTAAATTTCAATTTTTTCGGTGGATAATAATAATTTCCTTTTTCAAGCCTATTTTAGATTCTTTAATTTTATCATATCCTTACTGTATGTTGATTTTGTGACAATTTAATATTGATTGAATCTTCAAACTTTAAACTTCTTATCGTATCAGTTTAATATCCGATTCAATTTTTAAAACATTGATATTTAGAATAATTCTAGAAGTTTGATCTACAAGTTCAACCTCTTATCTACAAACAAATTTTTGTCATAATACATAATTTGAGGTTTAACATTTTTCATAACTTTTATAATTTGCATGAGCTTTCCACTAGAAGTGATAAATTTAAAAAGTTCGAGCTAACAATAAATTAGTTTTTAGTTTTAGGCTTTTTTTTGAATTTTTGTACTATTTCTATATTTCAATTCAAATTCAAAATGATTTTGGATAATTCAAACCTAATTATGTTGAATATGAGTCAAAATACCAACTTTAAGTGTTGCACCAAAAGAATATAGGTTGTGGAGACTTGATGGCATCAGATTTAAAGAATAAGATACCTTTTAGAAACTTGGTGGCATCGATTTTAACCTTAATAATAACACAGATGTATAAACATAAATAGTTATATTTTGCATAATTGCTCTCTAAAAGAATAAGGTGAATATCTAAAATTGTAACAATTATAGAGATATCAAACTGCTCATCCTCGCTATAAAGTTATAGGAAAAGGTGATTGAGAAAATAGTAAGAAAGGATGCACCAATCTCGAAGAACCAATTTAGTTTCATATTAAGAGGTCCACGACAAAGGCTGCACATCTCTTGAAATGATTAATGAAATGCTATATGGACAAAAAGAGGGACTTGCATATAGTTTTCATTGATTTATAAAAGACTTATAATAAAGAAAGTTATTAGGAGATGTATAGAAGCCAAGGGAGTTCTTGTTACCTATATACGAGTTACTAGAGATATTTATGAAGATATTAAGACTATAGTAAAGAAGAAAGGAAGGGATATAGAGCATTTTTCTATTGATATCAAGCTACACTAACGATTCTCGCTGAACCCCTTCTTGTTTGCAGTAATTATGGATCAGCTTACCAAGAATATCTAAGGGGATGTACTTTGGTGTATTTAGTTTGTTGATAACATTCTTTTAGTGGATGAAAGAAAAGATGTTAATATCAAGGTAGAACTTTGGAGGGATATACTAAAGTTAAAGGGCTTTAAATTGAGCAAGGTTAAGATCGAGTACATAAAGTGTAACTTATTGAGTTGCAGGTAGGGGTGTTCATGGTAGGATAACCTGACCCGTTCACAAATAACCTGAACCTAAATGTCAGGTTCGACAATTTCACAAACCTGAACTTAAACCTGAACCTAAAGAACCTATAAGATTGGTTAACCTATTTTCAGGTTCGGTTCTCAGGGTAACCAGAACCTATTCATATCAATATATATGATAAAAATTA
>JANJEY010000008.1:65448107-65458528 GCA_024703695.1 Erythroxylum cataractarum
CAAATTTATTATTATTATTATCCGTTCTGTCCACTATAACCAAACGCATTCTGTCCTCGAGACGGAAACAAAAATTTATGTTCTGTCTACCACAACCAAACACCTCACTGTCTTTAGTGTTTATTCCATTCTGTCCTGTTCCGTTTCGCCTCCAGCTACTGGAGACAGCAACCATTAGAGCCATTTACACACAAAACACATTTTGGTCTGAATTATCACCTCAACATTAACAAATCATAACTTTCAACCTATAAATCAAAAAAATTCATACTTAGTGGCGTTAGAAAGCTAACAAGTAAATCTTCAACTTTAATGAAGATCAATTTCATAAAAGCAGTCTACTTTAGTCTAGAAAAATTTTCAAAGTTCTGGTCACAAATCAGTCAATGTGATATACACTACTATTCACCCTGCACATATATCTAACTTTCAAAGCCAATTTCGAAACCCTTCAAACCATAATTGGATAGAACTTCCTTCATAAGAATTCTATCCAAACTTCTTAAGTTGAATTCAAGCCAAAGATCATCTCAATAACATAACCATATCAAAAGTTATGAGCAAAAATCTGAAACCTACACAAAGTAAAATTTTCCAGATTTCATATTTAACTCAAATCCTTTCATTCCATCAACATTCCTACATCAATAAGCATTCCATTTAGCCAAGAAATCAACCACAAGTTCATCAAGACATTCATTTGTATAAATAGTCACAAATTGGCAGCACACTCTCACAAGTTTCTTACTTGAATTTACCACTCATCTAACATCATTCTAATATCAAAGCCAATCCAAAACCAATCCACAACATGTTCATCATTCATCCTCATACATACATACACTCATACCCAAATAGGCCAACCACAAGCTTTATGAAATTAATGCACAATTAATCACAATAAATACTTCTAACTACCAATTAAAGAATACAATACAAAATTCTCACCTAAACAAGTTTCAAGCTTTAATTCTTCAAGTCTTCAAATTTCTCCAACTCTCTACCTCTCACCAACACCTACGGCCATCACTCACACCCACACTAATCATCATCATCACAAGGCTTAAGGTTGGTTTTGTATGTGAAGGAAGAAGTAGCAAGCAAGTAGACAAGAAAAATTCTTGTATGGAGGATGAACAAAAACCAACGAAGGAACGAGAAGGAAGCACCCACAGATGGAAGAGATTTTTACCTTTCAAAGTGATTTTTAAGTCTTTCCAAGGAGAAGTGTCGTAAGTGTCTTGCCAAGATTAAGATAAATACAAAGCCATTAACTCTAAGACACCCTTAGGCAAGTGACAAGTGTCACTTGCCACTTGTCTTCTTCTTAGACACTCTTTAGGTTCTTTCTACTTTTAATTCATTTTCTAGTCCAATTTGTCTCCAAATTCCAATGGCTCAAAGTTCAAAATTTCAAAAATCATATATCTAATTTTCCAGTGCCATTGGCCAGTCATTTCCAGTATCGGAAATCCCATCAGTCCGCCACTTAGCAATTTTTTTGAAAAATTTCTAAAATTTCCTAAAAATGTAAAATACACATAAATCACTCCAATTCAATTTTTCAAACACATATTTCACATTTTTCACAAAAAAATTACATTTATAGACACATACGCCGGAAAATGTCATGACTGCATGTACAATCATGTGCATATGCAAAAATTACCATTCATAGAAATATAGAGGCCATATGATGCATGAACATGCCGAGATATATTTCCAAACTCCTAACTCATCTCAAATGACCAATTTACCTTTCTCATCGATGATGGGACGTTACAGGCAAGATCTACTCTGGGTGCTTGATGACAGCGGCGACAACTGGGAAGGGAGAGGGAAAAAGAAAGATGCGAAGGAAGGGTTTATATATATTTTATAAAAATAAATAAATTTGAGACCACCACCATTAAACTTCAAAATTGACCTGCTTAGAGATTAGAGAACAGAGCATTAAAGTAAACTTAGGAAGAAGATGACAGGAAATTAGATAAAAAGAAAACAAAAGTAAAAATAGAAGTAAAATAATAAGGATAAATAAGGCATAGGCACGCCCTAAACTTAGGTTGCCTCCCAGAAGTGCCCTTGTTTAGCATCTTAGGCTAGATGTCTTGCATTCTTAATTCCTTTGATGGTCCTTAGCTAAGGTTAATTCCTCGACCCCTTGAGCTTGGAAGCCCTCATAGAAAGGTTTGAGGTGATGTACATTCACCTTAAAAACCTTACGACTGTCCAGACTTTGAATTTCAACTGCACCATGAGGAAAGATATTAGTAATAACAAAGGGACCAATCCATTTAGATCTCAATTTCCCAGGAAAAAATTTCATATAAGAATGATAAAGTAAGACTTTTTGCCCGATTAAAAAGTTCTTCCTAGAAATCATGTGATCAAGGAAGGCTTTCGTTTTCTCCTTGTAAATCCTAGAATTCTCATATACATCATTTTTTATTTATCCAACTCCTGTAATTGCAATTTCCTATGTTCTTCAGCATCATCCAGTTGCTTTACTTGATAGCCTAATAAGCACGGTGTTCTAATTCGACCGAAAGACGACAAGGCTTGCCAAAGATAAGGCGGTATGGGAACATGCTTATAGGAGTCTTATATATTGTACGATAAGCCCACAATGCATCATCCATATGCAAGGTCCAATCCTTTCAATTTGGATTGACATTCTTTTCAAGTATGGACTTAATTTCTCTGTTGGACACTTCGGTTTGTCTGTTTGTCTGTGGATGGTAGATTATGGAAGTACGATGAGTGACACCATATTTGTGAAAGAGTGTGTCAATGGCATAGTTGAAAAAATGGGCTCCTCTATCACTGATGATTACTCTTGGTATACCGAACCTAGTAAAGATATTAGTCCGAACAAAATCTGCAATAGTTTTAGCATTGTCAGTTTAAGTAGCTTTGGCTTCCACCCATTTAGAAACGTAATCCATAACGAGAAGAATATAAGTATAACCAAATGATGGTGGAAAAGAACCCATAAAATCAATACCCCACACATCAAATATTTCACAAAAGAGTATAGGAGTGAGTGGTAATTGATCTCTGTGTCCTAAACTACTAGTACTTTGACAATTGACACAAGACTTACAAAACATGTATGCGTCATGAGATAATGAAGGCCAATATAGTCCACATTCAAGCACTTTACGTGCTGTCCATTTTGGGCCAAAATGACCGCCACATGCATAAGAATGGCAGAACTTGAGAACAAACTCAATCTCTACTACGAAAACACATTGCCTAATGACTTGGTCAGAACAATGCTTCCATAAATAAGGACCATCCCACACATAATACTTAGCTTCCCTTTTTATTTTGTCTTTTGTAGACCCGGTGAGCTCATCAGGTAAAGTACCAGTAACTAAGAAATTCACAATATCAGCATACTATGGAGCTTTATTGTGCATAGACAATAAATACTCGTCGGGAAATTCATCTTATAAAGAGCATGTTTTCTCAACAATAGGTAGACGACTGAGATGGTCAGCAACCAAATTCTCAGACCCTTTCTTATCTCTGATCTCGAAATCAAATTCTTATAGCAAAAGTATCCAGTGTATTAGTCTCTATTTTGCCTCCTTCTTTTTGAGTAGAAACTTAAATGCTACATGATCAGAATACACAATAACTTTAGTGCCCAATAAATAAGAACGGAATTTTTCTAAAGCAAAAACAATAGCCAGGAGTTCTTTTTTCATTGTGGAATAGTTGCATTGAGCACTATCCAGTATTCTTGAGGCTTAGTATATGACATGCGGATTTTTTTCAATACGTTGTCCCAATACTGCACCTACTTCCCTATTACTGGCATCGCACATAATCTCGAAAGGATAATGCCAGTCCAGTGGTTGAATTATCGACGCCTAGATCAGCTTCTCCTTTAGAGTGTCAGAAGTTATTTTGCATTCTTTGCTGAGCTCGAAAGGGACATCTTTTTGCAGCAATTTACATAAGGGTTGAGCGATTTTTTAAAAGTCCTTGATGAAACGCCTGTAAAATCCTGCATGACCAAGAAAATAACAAATCTCCTATACATTGATGGGATAAGGCAGGGATTTTATAACATCTATTTTGGATTTATCTGCTTCAATTCCCTTAGCAGACACAATGTCCTAAAATTAATCCTTGATCCACCATATAATGACATTTTTCACCATTTAACACCATATTAGACTCCAAGCATCTTTTCAAAGCCTTTGTAAGGTTATCTAAGCATTCATTAAAGGAATTTCCATGAGCAATGAAATCTTCCATGAAAACTTCTATGATAATCTCAACATAATCAGAAAAGATACTGACCATGCACCTTTGAAAAGTGGCTGGGGAATTGTAGAACCCGAATGGCATTTATCTGTAAGTGAAGGTTCCGAATGGACAGGTGAATGTCGTCTTCTCTTGGTCTTCACATGCAACTAGAATCTGATAAAAACCTGAATATCCATCAAGACAGCAATAATAAGTTTTAGCAGCTAAACATTCAAGCATTTGAACAATGAATGGGAGAGGGAAATGATCTTTCCTGGTTGATTCATTTAATTTTCTATAATCTATACAAACCTGCCGCCCGCTTTGAACTCAAGTGGGTACCAACTCACCCTCCTTATCCGTAATCATGGTGATACCTATTTTCTTAGGCACCACTTGAACCGAACTTACCCATTTGTTGTCTGAAATTGGATAAATCATACCAGCATTTAATAGCTTCACTATTTCCTTTTTTACGACTTCCATCATGGGGGGATTCAAATGCCTTTGAGCCTCCTTACTAGGCTTGTTGTTCTCCTCTAAAAGGATTCGATGCATGCATGTAGACAGACTTATACCCTTGATATCTGCAATTGTCCATCCTACAACATTTTTATGCTCAATCAACACTTTAATTAACTTCTTTTCTTCCTCCTTAGTAAGTTCATTTGAAATGATCACTAGGAGGGTGTCTCCTTCTCCTAAGAAAGCATACTTCAAGTGGTTGGCCTGCAGCTTTAAATCCAATTTCGGTGCCTGTAGTATAGAAGGCAAGAGAGTGGTGTTAGATATGGGTAATTCTTTGCAAAGAGTAGAAGTCACCATTGGCTTAGATGCCTCAACCTCGTACACCACTTTGTAGAGCTCATCATGTGAGGGCTCTTTGTCGATCTTACCAATATTGTCTGAATTTAGACTCTTGCAAAGCGCAATCATTAACTTGTCTTCTGTATCTAATTCAAATGTGGTTTGGACTAATGGCTAGATAATATCAATGTTGAATACACAATTCACATCACTAGGATATTTCATGGCATTATAAAAATTAAATGTAATCACTTCACCATCAAATTCCATAGTCAATGTTCCATCATGAAAGTCAATCTTTGTCCCATCAGTACTAAGGAAGGGTCTCTCTAGAAGAATATCAGATGAGTTAAAGGGCTTATCATCCTCCATATCTAAAACAAAGAAATCAACAGGGAAAATCAAACCATTAATCTGGACTAACACTTGTTTTAACACACCCTTAGGATAAACTATTGATCTGTCAGCTAGTTGAATTATTACCCAATTTCTTTCAATGGACCCGCATTTAAAGAAGAACAATTTGATAATGGCGTAACATTGATTGAAGCACCTAGGTCACACATTGCCCTTTTATTCCTGCATTCCCAATAGTGGAAGATATAGCAAACATACCTTGATCTTTGCATTTGGGGGTAGCTTCTTTTGAAGGATAGCAGACACATTTTCCTGCGCACTTACCTTTTCATACTCGGATATTTTTTTCTTGTTAGTGTATAGTTCCTTCAAAAATTTTGCATATTTAGGTATTTGTCTAATTGCATCGAGTAAAGGTATGTTAATCTCCACTTTTTAGAATGTATCGAGAATTTCATTCTCCTTCTTATCTTTCTTGGCTTTAGTTAATCTCTCAGGAAAAGGAAGTCTGCTTTCCAGAATTTTGGGTCCTTTCGGTGTAAAGTTCACTAGATGCTCCATCTGTTTCTGAATTTTAACCTCTATTTTTGCAACTAGTGCTGAGCCGCACCCACGTCCCTTTCCAGTAATAGGTTCTAACTCTTTTCCACTTCTCAAGATAATTGCACTTGCATTTTCCTTTGAGTTCACTATTGTTTGAGAAGGTAATTTACCTTAAGACTCTAACTTGCTTAGGGATGTTGCTAATTGACCAACTTGATTCTCCAAATTTTGTATAATTGCTCTTGTCTACTGTTACAATTGTTGTGTGTTAGTTGCAAGTGATTTGACTATATCCTTAAGAGACATACCTAATCTTGGAGGATTTTGTTGGGGTAGTCTCTGCTAAAATTGTTGAAAATTTGGTGCTCTAGACCCATAACTGAGATTTAGGTGATCTCTCCTCCCAGGATTATAAGTATTTGAGTATGGGTCATATTTCCTTTACGACGGGCCAGGAAAATTTCCAATGACAGTTGCTTGCTCAGGGGTATCCATTTGCAAAGTAGGGCACATATTCGTAGGATGACCCATATAGGCGCAAATCCCACATGCCTCCACTTGTTGTGTATTCCCTACAACCAGATTTTGAACCAAAGAGGTTAGTTCATTTAGTTTATCTTCTAAGGAAGATACATTTACCTCATTAACCCTTCTTGAGGGTTCTTGATGGGACCCAAATTGTTGAGAATATACGACCATCGTAGAAGTTAAATCTCAAGTTGCTTGTGGTGTCTTGTT
The DNA here is from genome assembly GCA_024703695.1 of Erythroxylum cataractarum. Taxonomy (NCBI): domain Eukaryota; kingdom Viridiplantae; phylum Streptophyta; class Magnoliopsida; order Malpighiales; family Erythroxylaceae; genus Erythroxylum; species Erythroxylum cataractarum. The sequence goes on from JANJEY010000008.1 coordinate 65,454,816, forward strand.
GACAATGGCTCTTCCACTTACGACATCCACCATTGTCCTCTCCATAGGTAATAGCCCTTCATAAAAATACTGAATAAGGGCATGATTTGATATCCCATGTTAGGGGCAGTTGTCACATAATCTCTTGAATTGCTCATAATACTCATGAAGATTTTTTGAATCCCTTTGTTTAATCCCACAAATATCTCTTAGAATCCCAATAGCATGGGAGGCAGGGAAAAATTTATCTAAGAACAACCATTCCTTGGCTGAATCAGCTAGGGAAAATGGAAAGGCCCTCAATTTAATTTGCTCCTCTGTCACTCCTTATGGTTTCATGGTTAAACAAACAACATCAAATTCTTTGAGATGTTTATGAGAATCTTCATTCTCTAATCCATGAAAAGTAGGCAGGGGGTTGATCAAGCCCGATTTCAATTTGAAAGGAGCCTCTCAATTCGGGTAAGTAATGCATAATGGATGCCAATTGATAGGAGCTGCTAACTCTCTGAGTATGGTTTTTTTGAGCTATCTCGTTTTCTGGATCTGATTCACTAGAAAGATAAAGTGATTCAAGGGCTGTTTGTTCTTCGGTCACTGAAACCACAGTAAAAGATGCTAGCTTTCGCAACTTTGCTTCTTTCCTCAACCTCTTTTCCATCTTTTCTATTTCAAAATCGTACTGCAGTGCTCCTATACAATCAAACCTGGTCATAAAAGAATTAAAACAATCAAACTAGTCCCTAGTAACGGCGCCAAAATTTGATGAGTGTCGAATCCACCAAAAATAAAATCTGCTCTAGGAAAATCAATTAAATTGTAACTAGAGCGAGTAGAGTCGCATCCACAGAGACTAAAGATTACTCAATCCTATTGACAAACAGGGAATCAAGAATGAGGAAATAAAAAGGGGATTTGCAACTAGTGAGTAAAAATACTAAATTTAATAAAGGGCAAGCAAATAAATTTAAATTAAAAAGAAATCAGATTAATAGCATCTAACAAGGTAATCTCATTCAAGTTCTAAGGTTGATCATTGAAACAAGGAATAAACCCAAATCCCACAATAGATTGGTTATGACTATTTAAAAGCTTCTAATAATCTAATCTTTCCTAAATTTTAGGTTAGTTGGACTCGCACCTATGACTAGCCCCTTATTGACGAATAATCTCGACATACGCCTAAGATGTAATTCGCTAATAGCTTTAAGAATTAGAAAGACCTAACCCTAATCAACAAGATCAACAAGCGTGATTGTTTAAATTAGATTATTCATTCTCATAATATAACTTGAAATTTTGGTTATAATCAGATTATATTACCTGCCACTATCATCAAAATTAACTAGATAATTACGGATCTAGAAATCTTGATTAACTAATTACAACCTTGCCAATTGCACAACGAGCTCTTATTGCAATAACCAACAAGATAATAATATTAATAAAATAGAGAATGAATAAATACTGCAAAATTTCAAGGATAAAATTAAGTTTAGATCTCACAACTTATATGAACTTGAACTTGATTGAACCTTGTTAGACTAAAGTAGGTTTAACCGCTTATGTCTATACAAAACTTGCAAAATAAGAAATAAGAGAATCTTTAATTTTCTGTTAATTGGCCTCCTTCAATCTCCTGCTAATCCCCTTTTTATAGGGAGAATTCTATTTTAAGAGAGAGAAAAAATGGCTAAAGATTAGCATCCCTAACTTCCCTCACTAATCCTAAAAAATCTTCCCTTGTAAATCTAAAAAATATTCAAATTAAAAGCTCAATCGCACCCCCAACTCTGTACCGGACATTCATTCACATGAGATCTTAAGTCATGGGCACGACTTATAGCCCAAAATCTGGAGTCAGTCCAAAAATTGTGGATAAGCAGTTACAGCTCAAAACTTCAAACAACAGCAACCCAAAATGTCTCCAATTGAGCTCAATTGTTATCTCCTGCTCAAAATACACAAAATTAAATAAATTCTACCCTTTCCACATGAATATTAACCCAAAACATCAATAAAATTATTAGTATAATTAGCAAATATTCACACCATCAAACTCCCCCACACTTATCACAAGCTTGTCCTCAAGCAAAACTTCCGTCTATAAACCAAAATCACCCCAATTGATTTTCACACAATCTCTCATCCATCCAAGATGCAACATACTAAGGAATACCACAAAGTCAACATTACCAACAATTCCTAGTTTTTCATAAAATAAGCAATTGATTCTAAAAGTTCTTTCCAACTTAAAAGTCAAGGCTTGATCAATTACATCACACAATTGGGTTCCAACCTTATTAAATCAATGCATAAGAAATCATTTACCAACCAACCAAAGCACTCAACTTAAATAATGAACGTGAGATTGAGATGTTATTCATTAGACAACATTTGCGGCTTGCCTAGGATGTCATAAGCCTTTTTATGCAACTACGATCCATTTATGATGGCCGTCCCCAGTTACTCAACTCATCACAATCCTAGGTGGCTACTAGCACTGCTCATAGTTCCTTTTTGCTTTTAGCCTTAGTATCGACATGGGGTGCATGAAGACTCCGAGTTACTTCAATAGAGTGAAGTAGCAGAGCAAGATTTTTTTTCATTCATTCACCGATTTTGAGCAACTAGGCGAGCTGAGTTGACAATTCCTATGCATATGACATAGATCTAAAGCAAGCAAACTTAGATATTTCACTCTATTAATTCCAAGCCTCAAATTGTAAGTTAAGAAAAGTTAATAGGCCCAACCACTCATTTTATGAAAAACTAAGAATAAACCTGAATATATTAAATTTATTATATAACTTAGAATGTCCTATCATTTCAAGATAAGAAAAGTATGTGAATTCAAACTCAGGGATTAATGTCCTATCATTAAAACCATGTAAATCGTAATTACTCCCCCCACACTTCCTCTCATTGACCTCAATGAGTATCATATCAAAACACAAATATAGGTCAACAAAATATGAGAAGAGAAGAAGTGGAAGTGTACTACCCTGAGTGGTGGAGTAGGGAAAGTGGATTAGGATGATGGAGTGGGTAGAGCAACATCAAAATGGTGGTTGAGAGTTCGGGCGACCTAAGTGGTTAGGGTCTCCATGGCTTATTCCCGACGGTGTAGGTGCTCCTCAAGTGAAGGAGTGAGTGGCAAAGGAGCAATAGAAGTGGACAGGACAGAGGTATGTTATCCTCTAGAGGAGACTAAACCTGAAGGCATAAAAGACAAGCTACTATCCTCGACTTGACGAATGAGGTTCAAGTTTTTCAAAGTTTTAAGATCTAAAGGATGCATAAGATAGGCGAGATGTAATCTAGCACCACTCAAATTATCCAAATTAAGCAGATGCTTCTTCACAGCTATTTATCCAAATTAATCAGCCGTGGGGTTCCCAATCAACTCTCGATAGGCGTCAACAACCCAAAAGTCATAAGGATAATCACATAAAGGGGCAGAATGGGCATATTGAGCAAAGTTACCATCGTCAACAAAACCCAAAGCAATATTAAACTCAAAGAGAGATAAAGAAAAAGGGACCCATCAAGGTGAATTTTATCAGGTCACGAGTAGAAATGTCAAAAGTGTTATGCTTGTCGAAAACAAAAGTAGTATAAAATTCCTAACCTAATTCCAAAAAAGTAAGGTATTTAACATAAACATAACTCAACCAACCAATATTACTAAATAAATGCAACACATCATCCTGAATACCAAGAAGGTGAAGGGT
>JANJEY010000008.1:65461814-65472793 GCA_024703695.1 Erythroxylum cataractarum
GATCCCAGACTTGAAGGGAATTTTGAGATAGAAGAAATGAAGATGGTTTTGACGTTAGGCTTGCTTTGTTGTCATCCTGTGCCAGCAACAAGACCTAACATGAGACAAGTGGTTCGATACTTGGATGGAGATGCTAGGTTGCCTGAGATACCTCTTTTTAATCCTGAAGACCTTGGCTCTCGTCTTTATCACCTTGGCCGAGAAGTATCTCATCAAAATAACTTGTCAGATCCTACAACTGATATTTACTCTCGAAATTTTTCATCTAGCAGCAACTCAATTCTCAGTTGTGGCCGCTGAATCAGAAGAACCTGACACCTTTACGAGGTAAACACTATATGAAGGCCAGTCATATAGGGCAGCAACAAGCCCAAAATGGCTGATTACCAGTGATGCAGGCAACAACAATTTTCCTTTGAAGTATGTACTGCGCTGGTTCTAGTATTATATATGATCAATAATCTGTAATTATTTATGAGACATTCCCCTGGCATCATGTATCCATCCTAGATATTCTTCTAGTGCACATAGGGAGGTTACCGTGTAAATATGTAAATTATACTAAAAATATAGTTATCAGTTATTACCTTCATATTCTTTCTCTATTTTTATTTGTTTTCCTCCATATTTATAAAATACATTGATGTAAACATAATTGGTTTGTCCATTATTTCCTTGATGTTCTTTTTGTTCTTCTTCCTTCTACCTCTATTAAAGATCGATGTTCATGTCATTTTATGTTTAAAGGTGAAAATTACAACTTTATTTCTATAACTTCTAATCAGAATAATTTATTTTATTTATCTATTTATAATGTATTTGTTTATTAATTTCAAGAAAGAGTGAAGTACAGTTTCAAAAGAAGAATAAGAAAGAAGATAACACCTTCTATATAAACAAAAAAGATATCTGACAACGTGTGTCGATTATACTGTAAAATTTATCTAATTCTGCATACTAAAATTTGTAGTTATGGTAAGTCAGGATTGAATCCACATGAAATGTTCGGTTAATTTCCATAACAAAATTAATTGATGCAAGGAAAGTATATGTGGGGGTTTAGATTTCAAACAATTTAAGAATCAAAGTAAAAGTAAGCTATCGAAAATAAATTAAAACAAATAATCGAGAAAGAGAAAAGTGTTGAGCATAAGTAAGGTCCGATTCTAGCGTTAATTATTCTTTCATTTTAAAATCTTTACAATTCTTTTCAAACTATTGATTTGAAACTGATAGAACATTCTATAAATCTCGATTTTTCCTTAGGCTGTATTTAATCAAGATACGATCATTAATTAAATCTAACTACTAAATAACTTAGGATACGATCTCTATATTCAACTTGGTAATCGCATTATGAGTTAGAAAACGATCAATATAGACAATAACCTCACACATTCAAGTTATCTAACCTAAGTCATGTTGTTCCTAACGATTAACGATCGTTAGATGCTACTCACAAACATCAAAAGTAATGATTACATATTGCAATCAATGTTTTAACAATAAGTTCTAAATAAAACAATCAAAAAAACATATTAAGATCATTCATCACAAAATCAACCAAATCAGTACCAACAACACAACAATCTGAAAAGAAATTACAACTTTAAAATGATAGAAATAGCATAACCGTAACTTGGTATCGATATTCTCATTGAACCAGTATCAGAAAACTAGCCTTCTATCCCTATTTTCATGCTCCAATGTAGGTAAGCTCCATAAGCTCTCTACCTACGTCTACTGTAGCTAGGATGGTACAAATAAAATGTTTGTTTTTCCTACTGTTCACACATTCCTCTTCATGCAGACCAGCCTTAACTCTCCTCCAACCAAGCCACAGTTTCCCATGCCCGTGCCTGTCTTCAAGCCGCAAGCTCCAGCCTCCACGCCTCTCCCGCCACTATAGCCTCATGATGGGACAATTAAAATGCAACCCCGTTAAAACCTTCTCCTCATGCGCTGCTTCCCTTATGTTTGTACGTTTTTTTACTAAAACGCACTGCTTGACGAAGCATTTAATGTTGCGTTGCTGCTTGAAACACAGCATCAACAAGCTTTAATCTCTTTTTTATTATTATTATTTTGTGCCTTTTCCTTGCTAAATAATTGTGCTCCAATTGTCTTTAGAATATCTTGTTTTTTTGTCTCAAAATATATCAACGTATCCAACCTAACAGTCAACACAAATTAAGCCTTTTATCTGAAGAATATGATTGAAATCACATGAAAATAAATAAGAAAATATAAGATAATTCGATCATATTAATATCATTAAATGTTCATTTCAAATAAGTAACATAGTTACTTTTATTAGATAATAGCATGACTAAGTACAAACAATTACACAACTCAGTAGGAACCATAGCAATAGTGAATATAAGTAATACCTATGGATTGTACAAAAAAATCAACAATCATAAAAATAAACACTAACTACATTTTATAATTGAAATACCACTTTTAAGTACAAGTCATCCCTCCATTAATGCAAACTACAATAGTAGTCTTTTGTCCATCATTATGTCTATATTAAAAAATATCATCACTTGTTACAAATGAGTGAGATATACACTTTTAAATGAGAAAATATTGACTAAATGAAAAGAATACGAGGACTTAATACAAACTACATTAGCACGTAGTAAAGTCATTATCACAAGTATATACAAAAGTTACTACCACCTAGTTGAAATAAGTAATAACATCAGTAGAAAATAAGAATACCAACTTTGAGTACAAACCGTACCCTACTTTAACACAATTCAATACCAAGTCTAAGTAGAAAAGATTGCCATTATTCATTACAAATAAGATAGATGTACATTTTTCAACGGGAATTTATTGACTAAATGAAAAGAATACTATGTCTGAATACAAACTATAACAAAGTCCATTTAATACCACCACTATGCATGTTCCTCATAATGGGAATACTGCCTCTCAGTAAAAATTATACACTACCTTAATACAAATTGTACTAGTACTCTATTTCTTCAATACTACACTTAAGTTTAAAAAAACCATCACTCATTATAAATAAGCAAGATATACTCTTCTAAATAGGAAAATTATTGACTAAATAGAAAGAATGTCATGTCTTAATATAAATGATCAGCATTTAGTTCTTCTCTCATTAGAAACTATTATATAATTGCGTATTCCATAACTCACATAGGGGAGTAAGGCAAAAACTTATTAAGGCCCTCCAAAACTTTTTTTGACTTTTACTTTAAAATTATGTCCATCCATAGTGTATAATGTGTAGGACTTAGCTTATATCGTTATTTGTGTCTTTTTCTTAATCCTTTTCCACCCATTTTTCACACAAAAACTCGTAATTTCTTAAGCTAATAATATAGAGTGAAAAACAATCAGAAAAATAATGAGACAACAAAGTAGGGAACTTTGGCAGTTTGGCAATATAAATTTACCCATCAAACTTCCTTTTTCCTTCTGTTAACATTTTGTCTATTCACGGAGTCTTATGAATTTTATATATAGATTAAGATGTTATTATAGATAAAGAAATTTATTTGGAAGCTAGTTTTTTTATATAAAGGCAAATTTATGTTAAGATATTAATTGAATTTTCATTAGCGGTGTTTTTGATCCAAACAATGATTATATCCAAGTTTCTTCCTTCACTTAATATTTCTATTTGCCCATTGTATCCTCTTTGGAATAGAGAATTACTGAGTATTTCACTTAAGGAATAAGGAACTGTTAAGATACTGATAAAGGAAAAGAATACATATCTATGGATCCACCTTCTTTTCGTACTATATTTTTCTATGTCCAGTGTCTCTCATATGAAGATTGATATATACCATTATATTTGTAGCACTATTCTTATGGAAATGTGTTTGACTTTGGAGAATATAATAATTCAAGCATTATCCATATATTATATTTTTCCTAATGGCCAGGGTGTGTCATTATGTGTCATTATATGGAGAAACCACATAAGTTAATATTGGAGGTTTAATCATGTTTGATCATTATTATTAACATTGGCTAGTGTACTTAATATATTCACCAAGTGACGTTAATTTCTGATTGATAATACTGGTACTGTAACAACCCAAACCACTCGCTTGCAGATATTGTCTGTTTTGGGCCTTTTTAAGTGGCTCGTGGTTCACACCCTTTGGGCCTTTTTAAGTGGATCGTGGTCCATACCCTCACGATTTTGCTTTTCCAATGTGTAGGCCTCTTTAGGGCACTACTCCCACAGGACTTCCCAAGAGGTCACCTATTTTAGTACTGCTCTTGTCTTAGCACATTTGACTTTAGAATTGTGATGGGATATGATGCGTTAGGACATGAAAAACGCATCTATAAGGGGAAGATATCCACAGCCTTATAAGGCATGCTTCGTTCTTCTTCACCTAAAAATAATTGTACATGCATTTATGGATAATTTTTGGTATAATTGTTTATAAATGTCTTTATATTGAGAATTGTGATTTTTATATGTGGAAAACTAATTTGGAGAGTGTATTTAGTGATTTAGAATTTTTGGTAAATTTTTTTAAAAAAATTCTGAAAATATGGGGTATTGTCGAAATTGATAATGGAAATAGAAACAAGAATAATGATATTAGAAAAAAATTATAGAATACTTTAGAATTTGTGAGAAGATGATATTGAAACTTTTAGAGACATATGGAGTAAAGTTGAATTGTGTTAAATCATCTAAGATATGAATCTTTAAAATCTTCTAGAGTCTGTTATTAGTTGAGTCCTAACCAACTTGACGTTATAGTGCATTCTTCAATTACATCGTCTTGCTTAGATGCATCTATTTTTTCTGATCCATCTGAGACTTAATCATTTTGTCTGATCCATCTAAGACTTAATCATTTCGTCTGATCCATCTTAGACTTAATCACTTCTTCTGATCTATCTTAGGCGCTTCATCTTATTCAACTTTTATTCAAGTGTCGTCTTGATTTGAAGAATTGTGCCACATATATTTATCTGCGCACTTAACAAATTCATCAAAACAGTCCACACACTTCTATTTTTATTATTATTTGACTTTCATCAAAATCAATAGAAGAAGTGAAGTCTTCTTGACTTAACAAACCCATTTTCATTTCTTTTATACTTGAAAGACTAAGTTACTTTTTGACTTAGTATTTTCTTTAAAACTATCTTCTGTAAGCTTTTTCCTTCGTTGACTTTTGATTCACTGAAACCTTCACTGGAGTTATATCTTGCTTTCATTTACCTTTTTCTACTCCAACTTCGTTACCTATTTCTTTTGCCTTAAGAAAAACCTAACCTAAACCACCTTCAAGATGATGTATGTGGGTGCATGAGAGTTTGGGCTTCTTGGAGTTTTGAAGATTTTGGAGTTTTATTAAGTAAGTATCTTGTTAATCCTTATGAGTTGTAGGTATATGAGATAAATTTGGTGATTTAATTATTATTGAATTGAAAAAGATTGATTGAAGGAAAGTGAGGGAATATGTTGGAATAGCATGAACAGTTATGATTCACTGAACATGTTTGGGTATTTCGATTATATCTTATTTTGTAGTCATCCAAATGAGTTAAATTTTGATTTGAAGTAAACTAGGGAAATAGGGTGGAAATAGGGCTACAAATTACATGAAGAATTCAAATTTTTATACAGTCTTTAAGACTTTCAATTTCTAGATGAAAATTGAGTATGGTATACTGTTTTAGTATAAGGATAATCCAAGAATGTTGAGGTATAACTTTCATATTACTAAATCAAGTTAAACGATCTTGATTTCATTAGAAACTTAAAAAAATGGGAGAACACTCCTTTAGAAGAGAGTATTGCCATATTACTTCATTTTCATTGTCTAAATGATTAAAAAAAGTAGACCCGAAAGCTAGTTTTTGGGAAAAACCCAAAAGTGATACAATAAGAAATGAATTGTGATTTTAATGGTTTTAGTGAGGTATAAGCCTAAGTACTAATGATACTTATGTGAGATTGGAAATATGAATGTTTACATGACGAGGATAATAGAGTAACACCCAAAATTGCCATGACATGCGTTATGCATATTGCATATACATACATGCTCATTATTGAACACTTATAATTGTGCAAATTGTGATATATGTGTAGGTTATTTGATATAGAGGAGCAACAGGAACGTTAACCTTCATATGTTCCTGGAACTTCTAGGCATTAGCTTCGAGAGTGACTAGTGAGTAACCTAGACTGTCTCATTCAATAAATTATTTGTTTTATATTATGTTTATATTATGAATAAATGTTATTTGATTGTGTTTATTCTAGACAATGAATTTCCAATGACTGCGATATATGAATGAGATATTGAAGTGCTACTTGTATGTCAATGTGACAAACTAAATGTCTTATGACATGATTGATTATGATAGATGCATTATATACATAAATGCATAATCAGATAATGAGGGTTATGACCTGAGTAGCCACCGAAACTAAGCTTAAAGCTCCAAATGTGATTAAGAGCCAATGGTTCACTATGTAAAATGAGCCATGTATCCCCAACAGATAAGGGGCAGTATAAATGAGCCCGATATCCACAATGGATACGAGACAGTTTAGGCACTCGATCACAACAACGTAATAATTGGAAAAGAGTCACGTAAGCATTTCATATGCATTTTATTAAGTATGTTAGATTGATTGAAATGTTAAATTATCTACTCTCGAGTGAGATTGTGATATATGATAAATTATGCAAGGTTGTAAAATATGTGTTATATGTATTGATGTGATGCGTGAATTGAGTGAACCATCGATGATGGTTATCTCATTGAGTTCGTAAAACTTATCAAAATTGCAACGTTGACTTTTCAAGACTGAGAGACGATATTAACTACTGAGGTATGTTACTAGTAGTGTAGACTTTTAGCTTTTGGGGACAAGAAGGAATGACTCAAAGGTCGGTCAGTTAGATTTAGACAGATTAGATAGACTTTGTATATTTTCTCTTTCATATAGCGTATTTTTGTATTAGGTTTGGATCATGCAAATACTTTAGATGATATTGTAAAAGTTACATTGTACATTTGTTTTTTATGAAATGAAATGAGGAAAATTTTGTTTTAAATTATGGTGACTTTCCTTATGATGTTTATAAGAGAACAAAGATAGATGATGCCATATTAAGTTAATGTTATGATAGAATGTAGTGTGTCATTATCATAAGTTATGTACTGGAATATCCTCCGAACGTCCTGGTATATACTCTAAGGTAAGGGGTGCTACAGGTACTGCCCAAAAAAAACCCCAAATAATGAAACCTTTAAGAAGGGTCATTATGTATGGCATATGCATCATTATTCTAATATATTGATATTGTTTGAAATTAAACAAAAACATTGTCTAATTTGTCTTATGGGATAAAATTGCATTATCTTATTTTTTTAGCAAAATAAAACTTTAAATTGTAATCCAATATTCATTATGGTACATTGATAAAATATAAATTAAATCTTAGGAATTTCATACGAAATAAAATATTAAAATCGAGAATATTAACGTACACTTGGTTGTAATTGCAATGTTTAAAGTTTGTACCTACTTTTCATTTTCTAGAAAAAGTGAACATAATATGGGAAATTTGTCTACAATGGTAGGTATAGGTTTATATTGTCATATCATTTAATTGACGTAACTAGAACAAATTGGCCTCGTATTAAGAAGAAGAAATAGTGGTTTATTAAGAATTTATAAGAGGTTGTATTGGATTTAGAGGGATAAACAAAGATAAGTAGGTATACAAACCACATAAGAAAAGAAAATAAAGGCATTTGGAGATTTCTATAACATACCTTAAAAATTTGTAAGCATAAACTATGTATATAGTCCCATATAGCTTGATTACTTGTAATTACTATTTAGTTATGAAATGAAGGACTCTGGAGATTTCTACAACAAACCTTAAAAATCTGTAAGTATAAACTATGTATATGGTTCCATATAGCTTGATTATTTGTAATTACTATTTAGTTGTGGTTTTTATCATTAAATGGAAATTATTTTATTTCATGTCTTTAATTGTTTTGTAGAAATAGCTTTGAAAAGTTCATAAATATCATTAATGCATATGGTTCTATATACCTTAAACTTTGAAATTTTATTTACTATTGTACCTTTTGTTCTTCAAATTTTGATTTATCATAAAATTAAATATTATTTTTATTTCAAATTTTTTGTTGGAGATTGGAAGCAACATAGAAAATGGATAGACTTATTAAACTAATTTTGTCTGAATAACAATAATGCATTGTTAGTGTAGCGCCCCCTTATCCTAGGGTACATATCAGGATACCCTGAGAATATTCCAGTACATAACCTATGATAATGGCATGCTACATTCAATCATAACATTCACTCAACACGGCATCATCTATCTTTATTCTCTTATAAAGATCATAAAGAAAGTCACAACATTTTAAAACCAAAATTTCCCCATTTCATTTCATACAAACCGAATATTTACAATATATCTTTCAACATCCATACCGATACATCATCATAGCCTAATACAAAAATGTGCTACATGAAAGAGGAAGATACATAAAATCTATCTAATCTATCCATATCCAGCTGACTGATCTTTGAGTCATTTCTTTTCGTTTCTAAAAGTAAAAGTCTACACTGCTTGTAGTGTCCCTCAGTAGCTAATATCGTCTCTCAGTTTTGAAAAGTCAACGTTGCAATTTTAGTGAGTTCTGCAAACTCAATTAGGTAACTATCATCAATTATTCACTCAATTCATGCATCACATCAACACACGTAAGATATTATTCACATCTTTTTGCATATTTATAAAATGTCACATTTCATTTTTAGAGTAATCATCATAATCCTATCATTCATATACAATACACATATCAAGTATAAATGCAATACACGTGAGACTCACTTTCATTTATTATTGTTGTTGTGATCGAGTGTCTTTTTACTAGCTCATATCCCTTAGTGGATACGAGCTGTGTCAAATTATATCCTATTATCCCTTAGGGGATACCGGGTACATTTACAACTGAGCTTGAGGCTCTTATCACAATCCGAGCTTTAATTTCTTTATCCTGGCAACTCCATTCACAACTTCCTTTATCTTATTGCATTCATGTATTGAATGTTTCACATAACATATTCTCAGTCAATCACAATGCACGTTCACATTCAGATCACATTTATCATCGGACCTTAGTATGGCATTTAACAGCATTATTGAGCAACATTTATTTCATCATATTCACATTCAAGGAACACTTCAATACCTCATTTATACACCAAAATCTTCGGACCTTCATTGTTCAGAATCAATACAATCAATTCACATTCATTCAATAATTCAAACATAATATAAAGCAAACAAGTAATTGTGTGTGTTGGGCCCGGGTGCCGATTCTCCGTCCCAAGGTGGCCCCTCGGTCTCGCGCTGTGGTAATCACTTAAGGACTGCGTCGTGGCGAGTCCCTGAAGAAATTGGACTCGTCTGCAACATCTATACGAACTCATACAAACACACATACATATACATTCATCATCTACACATGCATTCTGAGTGAGTCTTCACCAAAACAGAAGAGTTTCATGTCATTACATTTCGAATAAATTAAACAAGCATCCTCAATATGACACATTACATATTAAAGTGTAAATCCAAAATACAATACATGACAATGCCCAATGATGATATGCTTGGTGGGCTAACCAAAAGTGCTAACTTAATGCAATGATCTTTAACTATTACGAAGTTCTTCGATGCCGGGCAAGGATCAACTGATGTCTTGAGTTGCACCTGAGGAGTGAAAAGTAATGGGTTAAGCTACACAGCTCAGTGGCTAATATAATTATAGCCATCGGTAACTAGCACAAATTCAGGCATATGTACATATATACATTATATATATATGCAGGCATCAATTCAAACACTCACATGCTAATCAAACAATGTACGCATTCAATATACTTAATTCAACTCATAAATATGTCACAAAGTATGCTTCACAATGAATAAATCGCATATGCAATGCACATCACAATGGCTCGAGGGTTCCATAGAAACAAAAGGGAGAAACCGAAGTTTACACCCTGAACAAAATAAGTCCATTCGGAGCTCATAAGCCACAAGCGGGCAGCCAGGAGAAGGCTCTTGTCGACGTGCACGTGACAAACGAAATGGTTCCACTCTCGCCCAAAAAAAAGCACATAATCATGCTCATAATCATTTTATCATATGGTATGCTTTCATACTTTGCATTTGGTCAAAATTCCATGACCAAAGTCGAGGCATAATATGCTCAAAATCAAAAGTTAATGTTATCCATTCTCATAATTCTTTCAAGGTATATGAAATCAAAGTCATTCAAATCATCATGTTTAAACATACATAACATGTAACATATATTCATACATAGGCAAGAAATTTCCTAGTCACACAATAACTATAAGTACATTACCCAGCTAATATTGCTTGAGTATCCGACTCACTGGTGTCCTTCCTCTTGCGATGGAATCAGGTTAGATTGGTTTCCTAAAACAAACCAAGTTTACATTAAATCAATATCCACAGAAAATATTCAAAGCTTGGAAATCCAAAATAAGGCACTAACAGTCTATATTCGACCTCCTCCTAAAATTCCGAACCCTTTGAGGCAAATTCCAAACTTCCCTTCTTCATAAAACTTGTAGCCCTTTATTTCTAGATCACAACGAATCCAAAATCACCTCAATTGGACATCTACTGTTGGGCCCGAGCCCCGTAACCCGAATCCAGAGGCGACCCCTCGGGCTGCGCCCCAACGAGCGACCCGAACCGTCAGACCCGATCCCAACATTCGCATAACAATTCAATTCGTACATGCAAATTATAACAAAATCATACGCATAGTCATTCAAAAGAAATACCCCAAAGTCCCGGGGCTAAATGTCATAACAATCCAAAATGAAATCCAACAATTATGGTCATATCACAACGCTAAAC
>JANJEY010000008.1:65622318-65635406 GCA_024703695.1 Erythroxylum cataractarum
TTAGTATATAATCATTAAGAATGAGATTAATTAAGTTAAAAATCATGCTAGTATTTGATATCAAATATTAGGAACAACAATGACAAACTTTTTACTCATATTTAGTTATTATATGATCTATATTATAACTAATTTTTATCAACATATTTTATATTTATAAGTAATTAATCGAAATTATTTTCAATGATTTATAAAATTATTAATTTTTCAATAATTATAAATATATTTCATTATAAGCAACAAATTAAAAAACCTTGCGGGCATTAAGCATATTCATCCAAACAAGGCATTAAGCTAGCTTATTCATCATTCATGCATTTCATCGAACACCTTGCGAGCAAAACCAACTCAACCCTATCTACACACGAATCCTTTAATTCTAGCCAACATAAACATCCAAAACTTTCACACAATATCAATCAAACATCAGTTCCCAAACGAAATGCCAAAAATCACTCCAGAAACACATCCAAATGAACCCAACCCACGACAACCCACGAATTTCTTACCTTCGGATCCACCAAAGGAGAGACGCCCGTCGATGTCGCCGGAGAGGACGCACTTTCTCGTCGTCGGAGTAGTAGCACCTGGTCGGACGTGGAAGACGAGGCCGCCGGAGGAGAGGAGAGAAAAATGAGAGATAAGCAGCGTCGGGGGAAGAAGAGAGGGAGGGCGGCCACAGGTCGATTTAATTTAATTTTGCCGACGGAATTATCCGTAGGTATAATTAAAAAAAAACCGTCGTAGAAAGAAGCATTCTAAACCTAGTTCCTCGACGAGGCATTCCAATATAGCGACGGAATTGTTTCGTCGGTGAAACATTTGTAGCCAACAAGTTTGCCGACCGAACTTTAATTCCGTCCCTATTTACAGACGGAACGGTTTCCATCGGCATATTTCCGTCGCCGAGATATTTTCCCTCCACCTTTGGCAACGGATTTGCTGACCGTCGGAAATGTTCTTTCTTTAATATAGTGACGGATTTGTTATCGTCAGTGAACCATTTCTAGCGGACAAGTTCACCGACTGAAAATTTTATTCCGCCCCTATTTACAGACGGAATTGTTTCCATCGGCATCTTTCCGTCACTAAAAGGCCCCGCGAAAATTTTCCTCCAAATTTGGCAACAGATTTTTGGACCGTCGGAAATCCTCTTCCTTTAACCAACGGATTAGTGTTTCCGTCGCAATTAACAGACGCTATATTTTCCGTCGGTATATTTCCGTCGCTATATGACGATTTCCTTGTAGTGATATACCCAATGAATTCTTTTGGAGTCCAGCTTCAAAATCAACTCTTTCATAGTATCATGTCTCGTACCCGTGACCATTCCCTTAACAATAGGCAACTTTTCATCATGTTTCTTCAAGTAGCTACTAACTACTGTCAAAAAATTCTTAGTTGTGATAGACCTGACAAAATGCTAAAAACTAAGTGCTTAGAAAGGAAGAGGTTAGTACAAATGATGCATTTCATTCCTACAGTAAATTTATTTGTTGGTGCCAAATCCAAAGACATCAAGCAACTGAAGTGTAGATAGACTACGTTAAGTAATTTTTTTAGTTTGATTGATGAGCTTTGGTAAGAAAATCATTGTCGACCTGAAAGTTTTTTTAAGACTTGGCCCTCCTTAAAAATTGAGTAGCCAAAAGTGTAATCAGAATTCAAATATGAGCCAAAATTCATAAAAGCAGAGTGAAACACAAATTACAGAATAGGTGGATGATAAGTAAAGATGACAATGATATACTCAGTAAATGTCTAGCAGGATACTTAGTAAAGATGACAATGATATACTCAGCAAATGTGTAGCATACATTAGTTGAGAAGTCCATAAAGTAAGGAGAGCTCCATAAAGTGAACCACTAACCAACATTCAAGTCCATAAGTCTTCAGAAAGACTGATTTATTGACAGAAAAGAAGAAAACAGGACAAAAATGCTTCTATAGTAAATGGAGAAAGAGCAAGTAGCATAACCTATAACCAATACCACAAGGCCAAGCTAAAAAACTGAAAGGTTGAACCATGTTGTCCCACTAAGTTCAGGTGACTGATAAATTGACAAAGTAATTATCAAATTCAAGAAATATTGGTTGTAAGATAAGTTACAAGAAGGGTAACTTGTAAAATTAGAGAAAAGGCCACTAAATTTTTGAAGCACCTGCAATGATATTGCAGCACCAGAAGTGGCACCAATGTCATAGCCAAACAGCAATCCTCCCAGAGCTGGGAAGAGAAACCTATAACCCATAAAGTGAACCAATTCACAAAAAACAATAGCAGAAGAAGTGACATAACATCCAATAAAAATTCATCAATAAAAATTCATCAACACAAGCTACATTTTTATCTAAAGCCTTCACTATAATGCCTTTAGTCCTGGAACACAAGAAAAAGATGTCAAAGAACTCTAAATGAAAATTCCATTAGGATGTTATTTTCACCAATAGCTTGTTCAATCCACTTTCGCTGATAGCTTTAACAAAAGGAGCATATGTTTATCAAAATTGATTCAAGCATGTGCCACACACCTATTTGGGAGTTCCTATCGCTACTAAAAAACTCAAGGAAATAGAGTGCAGGCCCCTTATTGTCTCCATCGAAAAGAGAATATCAAGCTGGAGTGAAAAATTGCTTTCCGATGGAGGCAGATTGCAACTGGCTATCTCAATTCTCAATAACTTATATATCTACTGGCTTTCACATACTGCCTTACCTAAGAGTACTTTGAAGAAAATTGACAGATGTATAAGAGATTTTGTATGGGATGGACAGAACAACAATCATGGAACCTCCCCCAAAGTTAAATGGAGCACAGTATGTCTACCTAAGGATTATAGAGGACTTGGAATCACCTCAGCTAGTAGAATGGCAAAAGCTTTGTTGGCTAAGAGACTATAGAGAATAGGTGTGGCAAAGGAAAGTCTATGGGTGAAATGGATCCACATGGTATACATCAAACAAGAGAGCATATGGCTACTCAAAGCAAATCTACACAATCCTATGCATTCCAACAGATACTGAGCATAAGGCAATTCATGCAACCTCATGTCAAGCACTTCATAGGAAAAGAAAGGGATACAACTTTCAGGTTTGATAATTGGCATCCCATGGGGCCATTGTACTTCACTCAATAATACCAAACACTGCGAGGATCAATTCCTGAGAGCACCAAGGTGGAGATGCTAATACAAAATAGAAACTGGAGCTGGCCTTTCCATTCAAACAGAGGCACCAGCACTATCATGAATAATCTAGCAAACTACCAGCCTGATCAATCACAAACAGATTCAATACAATGGGAGCTACATAGCTCTAAAACTTTCTCTATTGAATCTTGTAGAAGGCTGCTTTTAAGACGTATAATCAAATTTCAATTCCATAAACTCATATGGGACCCAAACATTGCTCCAGCTCACTCCTTTAAACTGTGGTTAGCAGCACTACAAAGGCTGCGAACTAGAGACAGACTAAAATTTCAAGTACCAGACACCACATGTCCACTCTGTGCTAAACTGCTAACCTTTTGGAGACTATATCACTTGTATGTCAAATGTGTATATGCTAATCAATTGTGGAGTCAGTTTTTGAAGGTTTTCAATTTGCAGAAAATAACCAAAATTGGTTTAGCACTCTCAAATGGGCCAGCAGACTGAGATGTAATGATAGAGGTGATCAAAAACTATTCAAAGCAGGATGCTATGCTAGTATACTACATTTGGAGAATGAGGAATGCTAAATTGTTTGGAGAACCTAAGGATATTCTGGATTACAACTGGATGGGGTACTTCACGAAGCTTAGGTTGACTGCTATGACATTTTCATATGGAGAATTTGTCACAAGAGGCCTTAAAATGAGATTGAATCTCTAGATTAGTAATGCTGGAAGTTGTTTTATCACTGGAACTGAAAATGATCTTCTTGTAAAGATCGTTGCAACTCCATTTGCTGAGGAGTGGCTGTTTTGTAATATCCTGTAACTATTCATATTTATGAAATTATCTACATTTCACAAAAAAAAAAATTCAAGCATTCAGGCAGCATAGTTCAGCATCTAAAGCAACAAAACTGAATTACTCATAAACAACAGACAAAAATCAGAATCTCCGGAATCAAAAGAAGAAGACGAGGAACTCACGGTAATACTACAGATGCCCAAGAAAAACGTTCCTGATTTTTCACATCACTTACAAGCGATTCTGCTTCCTCTCCAGCAGAATACTCAACCTACAGGAAAACAAAAACCCTAAAAGAACTAAAGAGAAAACATAACTAAAAGTTGACAATTCATGAAAACCTCAATAACACCTGTAAAAGGTTGACTTTTTTTCTGTGACAAGGGAGCAATGGTTGATTAGAGAAAATGGGTATCTTGGTATTGAGACGAGAAGAAATTTTGACTGATGGGTTTTGGTCGTGAAAAGCGTATAAACAGAGAGAGTTTGGTTTGAGCTTGGGTTGGTGAAACTGGGAGTGATACTTTAAGAGCTTCAAGGGGTGTGAAGTTGATGCAGAGTAAGCCATAGTAGAGCAAGAGCAAGAGTAAGAGCGAGAGCAGACAATTGTGAAGGAGCTGTTCCCCGCTTTTTGTTATCTTATGTGTTACTTCTGTGGTCTAAAATAAAAGGAGCTTCCATCCTGTTGTTTGATACGGACAGACCCTATAAAAAAGATCATGAAACATGATGTTGATGATTCCAATTCCGCAGGAATGCGATTCCCTTTGTACAGATTTAGAGTTGAATAAAAATTTTGTAGTTGTTGTATGGAAAACCATACATGTATCTCTTGCTAAACCCATGTTGGCTCACCTGCATTCGGTACTTGGATGCAACATCAAAGCTCACTCATATGGTAAAATTAATGATCCAATCACAGCATAAACGTTATTAATTAAGATTCATCTTTGAAGTGGAGCGAGGGTCTTCCTTTTTGTTATGAATCATTTTAACAAACTATCTTCAGCTATCCAAGCATATAGACTATGTGAATTTCATTTCAAAAACCACGGGCGGGGTCACCAACCATCGACGTATGGAGCATTTAATTTAGGATTGTATAAGATAAGAAGGATAGATAGACAAGAAATAACAACCTAAACCACCTCCCCTCACTTTCCGCTTCGCAAGACAAAGTCTGTTTTTCCTTTATCATCGCATCGCATCGCATGGTGCCAACGGCCTTTGTTTGCATGTAATGTAAGAGAAAAATTAGCATACGTCGGAGAGAGGGCGGGCGAGAGAAAGCTGAAGAGTGGGGAAGGAGGACATAGAACATCGGAGTAATCTCGTGTTTTATGCAAGAGAACGAGATATAAATATACATCAACATCGTTTCGTATCTCATCTTGTCAGTCTCTTAATCTTCAGAGTTTACTCTCCAGGCCCAGAAAGATTGATAAATCACATATTCTCATTCTCTCTCTCAAAAGTAACAAAGGGCATTGCATTAATGGAGGATGATTGCGATGACATTTTTCAAAGACAAAGGCATGTTGTGGCCAATAACAACGGCAAAGTAGGGAAGCCACCGACGAGACTGCAGAAGCATGCACCAGCATCTCTTGTGCTTGATCAGCTCCCCACCAATCCTATTGTCCCCGAGGCTTCGGGTTCGCGTACACCGATTCCTCTTCTGTCCCCACTAGTCCTGTCCCCACAACCATTGCCACAAGAGGAGGCAGAGCAAGAATTTGTGTTCCACAACTGTTGTGGGCGAGATACGATGTTGCCGGAGCCAGGCAAGTGCCAACATCCGGCAATGTCCGCCGGATACATGGACCCATCATCATTGTTTTGTTTCTTTCAATCTAAATGTGTGCTTGTCAATCATACACAATAAGGACAGGACGGATTCTTATTTTGCAGTAGCAGCAGGCTAACCAACTCAGATCAGATTATCTGGGCGTTTTTTTTTTTTCTTAAACACTATGTTTATTTCTTGAACAAGGCAAGCATTTTTGGTGCCTGGTGCCCGCCTTCCATCTATAACATACGAAGGTTACGCCTGTCGCTCTATTCAGAGATGAGTCCTCATCAGTCCTCACCGTTGTATGTTTCTCTTGATGTTGGCCTTGGCCCCCATACTCAGAAATCACATTCGTCACCGACTTTTGTCGTTCAATGGAAAAGGACTCCAATGCTAGAGATCTCTAAGTTCAATTGTTTCGTTATGAACCGCAGCATATCCGAATGTCAAATGGCAATACTCATTGCTCGATCTACAAGCTAGACTTAGGAAGGCATAAACTCAAATATTTTTACCTAAACAATACCCAATAGATACCATGTGGCATCTCACAGTTGTTTGTACAACAAGAAAAAAAAAAAACAAAAGGACGAGGCGTCACTGAACAAACAATGCGGGTTCTCAATCAACTACAGATGTCCAAGTTTATAGCGTAATCCAAATTACAAGTCCCATTATAGGAATGGAAAATTTCAAGTTAA
The DNA here is from genome assembly GCA_024703695.1 of Erythroxylum cataractarum. NCBI lineage: Eukaryota > Viridiplantae > Streptophyta > Magnoliopsida > Malpighiales > Erythroxylaceae > Erythroxylum > Erythroxylum cataractarum. Next base: position 65,628,769 of record JANJEY010000008.1, read on the forward strand.
CTCCTCGAATAGCCAGTCATAATATAGGGGCCAAAAAAGCTCTTCGTTTATGTACAAATAGGACAAATTGAACAGCATCCCCCAAAGTTCTAAATTCAGGCATCTTCACTCAATTGTCGCTGAAGAAATATTTAAGTTAAACAACCCATGATACCTCCACTTTACTCTTTTAAGGCAAATGCCTACTTGATAGTAAACGGCATCCTCTTAACGAACTCAGAAGTCAAATTCTCCACTTGCCTGCAGACAAATGCCAGCATTCAGGAAACGAATAGAAGATTTCAGTTTCATTAAGAACAAAAAGGCCAACATAGCCTGAAGAAACTATCCAGTTTTTATCCAGAACAACCTTATTAAAGAGAATGTCCTTATTGTTTATATGCATAATGCCATCCTTGAGAGTGCACTTCCACCTGCTCTTGGTACGAGTCACCTATCCAAGCAAATTTAAAGATTTCTCATTGAGACTGCATCATATATAATCAACATCAAATTGAGGTGGCCAGCAAATGAGAGCAATTAATACCTTATCAAATTGGGCCAAAACCAAATGTTGAGTGTTCAGCTCCTCTCCTTGGCCCACATCATCTAAATCATCATCATCATCATCCTCATTAAGTGGCTCGTCGTCGTCGTCGTCATCTCCCATATCATTTTGAGGGATAACAGCTGGTGTGCTTGCCTGTAAATCTAGACAAGCAGAGAAGAGACACAAAGACATCAGCATACACAATGATAAATAGTGCAAGTACACATACACACATATGACAGGTAAAGATGCAAAAGACACACGTATAGTGTTAGTCTTTAACCCCTTTAGCATATCTTTTACTTGACTTATCATTAGGAGCACAGCAGATACAACCACCACCCCCACAATCCACACTAGTGAACACACATGGAATGAGAATTTAACAATTAGTACAGGTTTCGCCAAACTTACCAGGAGCTGGAGTGTTTGCAACATTGTAATCTTCATTGACAACTCCTTGATAGTTGTAGATCTTTAAAGAAAAGCAATTAAAGTTTAAACGCAGATGATCAATACCATATCGGTAAATAAAAGCATTACTAAACATAGTTGACTTCAAAAAACATGCGCAGCCTCACACCATGAAGGGCATCTGATGAGAAATGTTCCAGTGTAAAGTATAGTACGATCCTATTACTGAAAGAGGGAATGCGCCATCAAACCCTTGTTTCAGAATTATATTGGGAAGAGAAACACACTTAAGATAATTACTGCCTCAAAAAATGATCTTATTTAAGAAGTTATATACACTAGACATAAATCTGTCTCTGACAATTATGTGGCTGACTAAGAATTAGTAAACCAACATGTCATTTTCTTTTTTTTTTGTTTTGGTTGGCCAAGTAAAGGAAAGAAAAAGGATGAAAAATCTTTTATGGTCACCAACTACGGCTCCAATCAATGTCTGCTTACAAAAGGAAGAATGAAGTGAGCCTTTGAAATTGATCATAAGATCGATATTTCTCTTCTTCTTTTTATCCTTTTAGGAACCCTGTCGAATCATTAAAGGCCCAAACCCTCTCCCGACCCTTATAGTGAGATGAACCCCAACCATTAGACTGCCATAAGAGCATCGCTATGGTAAGTGCTCATCTCATTGAATAAGAATCAAAGAACACTTTATGGATTACTTATAAGACCTTTAACCTTTTTTTATCCTACCTGGGTACATATCTAGGTTAAGTTTACACAATATGCCTCTACTGAGTACAGCACCCTGCATTGGCAGGAGCAACACTGGTTAACTTTCCCCTTACGGAGTGGGTATTCATTATTAGACAAGTAGCATTAAAGAAAGCCCAAAGAATGCATGTTCAGCTGCACTTTTGTATTTTAATATATTCAAATGGGGATGGAGTGCTAACGTTAGGAGTTGAAAGCACATCGTCATAAGGATCTGGCATGGGCCCATCAATTTGAGGAATTTTGAAAGATGACCTTCCCATATCTGCCATGCTCTCTCTATCAACAGCTACTGTGCTGCGTCTACCATCATTCCCTTGACTTACCTGAGAACAGAAAATCAAGTTTCTAAGATTAAGCAACTCCCTTGAAAAGAAATAACCAAAAAAGACTTCTAAATTTTAATAATGATGTAGTTTTACAATTTCACGTCAAGAAGTTACAAAACGGAATGAGAAATTACGCATTTTCAATTTTGAATAAGCAACAGTAATTTGCATAAACTTTGAGACAATTATGGAACCAAAAACAATAATCACGGTTGTTGAAGTTTGATGCACTTGGGAAGATTCTATGTGAGAAGCCGACAGTGAAGATATATCTCTCACCTTCACATCCAGTATTTAACCAATCAAAGCATTTATCATAACTTGTCATGATCAAGAGTAAAAATCAAGATATGTTTAAACATATCTATTATATATATAATATATACAATCTAATAACAACTGAACGCTGAGAACCCCCAGGTAAACCGTCTAGCTTGTCAGATGAAGGCAATATTAACTAGACGGGCAAATTCAAATTGCCACATTGCTAAATGGTAGCAAATTGCAACAAAAACTTGTTATATTAAGTATCAGCCAGCTGAATAACTCCCATTAACTATTATTACAGAGAAACTATTAGAGCAAGTCATTGGATTTGAACATTCATCTAACAGAACCATCTTTTCTTAGTTAGAAAAGCTCAAAAACATCTTTCCCCCTATAACCAGGACCAAAATCAAGAAGAAAGAAAGCAGGATAAACAAAGGGACTATGGCATGCCAAAGACAGTTGCTAAGGGTTCGGGATCATTGATGGATTGAAGCCAATTTGACATACTTATATGTGTAGCGTAAGAACTGAACCTGAAAAACTGCAAATGTAGAATCACCAGCTCCATCTTGTTGAGGTATGAATCCACCATTATTATACTGTGGTGCAAGATCCTCACGCTTTCGCTTACCAGAAGACATTGTGAAGAAGTCCTGAAAGTTTAATCAATCTTAATTCTCACAGAAAAACTTAGATTTATTAAGTGATAAGGAAAAGAAGAAGAAGGCAATATATTTCGAAAAATAAGGCAAATCCTTCAACTTTGACAAGCCCCAAAGTGTTCAGTTATACAGCATTCTGCGTATAAACATAAGCAACAACAAGCAACAAACAGTCACCTGTGTAAGGGGTTGGCGAGAGTTTCCTCGGTCCACCTCTTCCCGCCCTTCCACATAAGCTATAACCAAACCATTACTTATAAAGAATCTTGGAAGCAAAAGAGATTCACTGATGTCACAACATGCTTACCAACATTGACATCAAGGGGAGGCCTCTGATTCATCCAGGAAGAAGGAGGCTGCTGCAGAAAACAACACGGTGAAGTAGTCATTGGCGAACACCCATAATAATGAACAGATAAGCAGAGATAAACTCTGGCAATAATCTTTTTATCCTCACCAATCATCCCTCATATCCCAACCCTTCCCAATAAATAAGAGATCACATTTTCCACACACATTCACTCCCTCAGAACAAGCTTTCAAATAGCATCTTTTAAGTGAGAAAAACAGTGATACCATGTATGGGCTAGGCCTTCCAGCTTTTGATTCAGTGCTGCCAACAGTACCACTCACAGGGGTGGGATACTCACTACTAGTTCCAGTAGGAATATTATACATTGAGGAATTGTCCACACTTCCGGGTAAAGGCGTCTGCACATTTGGCGTCTGCACATTACCAGGTAAAGGTGTCTGCACACTACTTGGTAACGGTGTCTGCAAGGGAGTTTGCAACGGTGTCTGCAAGGGAGTTTGCAAAAGAACAGATAGAGAATTCAAACAGAACCCCGTAAAGCAGAAAGTGAACTCAATACAGAAGGCCTTCAAATTCATCCCCTTAGTGGAAAGAGTAGAAAGCACACAAAATTCAAAAGACCAAACGAAGAAAGTGTACTCCAGATGCAAATACAGGTAAGCAGTTGCCTATAGAAGAAGCAAACTATAATCTTGCCACGTCAACAATTGACAGAAATGACAACTACGACAATGAAGAGAAGGTAAAACTCACAGGAGGGAAGAGCATCTCGGCAGTTGGAGTCTCGTACTCTTCAGTACCCTCGTAGGGTACATTAAGATCGTGAACTGGTGTGGGACCTCCTGCTGCTGCCTTTGAAGCTGAAGACCTGTCTATCGGACCCAATATCACTCCCGCTTGCATCATCTTCGTCTCCCAAGTCTATCCAAAACACGAAAACCCCCAATTTCAAAATTGAAAAAAAATAACAATATGAAACCCTAGCACAGTCATTTCAGATCCAAACAAACAGACCAATTCGCTAATCTACGAACAAGAAGCGAAACCCTAATATAGTGAGAATAGGACGAGAAATGTTTACTCCTTGGAGCTCGCTGAGGACACTCTCGCCGGGCCCACCGTTGAGGAACTCTTCGCGGACCTTGTTGATAACGTCCTCGATGACATGGATGTAAACGGTGCTGGTGGTTGACGACGTCGCCATCTTACCTCCCAATCCCTCCGTCTGATTCTGCTGTATGTAAAAGTCCCCTTGTTTGTTTCTCGAGAAAGAACGGGAAAGTATCAAAAAGAAACTAGGAGAGAATAATAGGAAGGATATTGATCATACAGATTCTGAGAGGAGGAGGAGGAGGAGAACTCTAGGGTTGATACCGGGAATGGACGGATCGGGCGGGGACAAAGGGAAATCGGATAAAGGAGACTAAAGTGCGGAATATAAATAGGTTTGCATCCGATTATAAGGAGTGACTCTCCACGTGTCAACATCTGCAGCCCTCTGGCCTGGATCTATTTTGTTTTTCTTTTTTTTTTTTTTGAGTTGTTTCTAGTGTCTACTGACTCTACCGCCTTGGACCCACTTTGTAATACTAAATAATACGAAGACAGACAAGCACGCGCCGGCAGCTGAGCCTGATATTTCTTTTACCTTCAAATGGGAGCGTGCGTTTGCTTTTGCACAGCTGCGCGGTTGTTTATTCTTTCACAGTTGCCCCTTTGTTGGTATTATAAAAAGTTAGGGATATGATTCTCTGCTTAATTTATGATATATTTTATAAATCTCAGTTATTTATTTACTATATAAAATTTGTCTTTATTTATAAGATCTACGTGAAATTTATGTAAATAAATAACTAAGATTTATAAGATATAATAAAACATCATAAAATTAAACAGAAAATTTGGACTCAAAAATTAGGTATACATTGTGTTTAACTTAATAAGTTTAGACTAGGTACAAGCACATGTAAGACAGCAAGAGACCTTGAATGTGAGAGCTGCACTTACATAGAATACAGAGTTCGTTCCATTTTTATTCTCATCTTTTGTAAATTTATTATTTCTATCATATATATAAATTTTATGTGTGCTTATAAGATGTAAATTTATTATTTCTATTAGATATATAAATTTCATTGTGCAACGTAACGTATACGAAATATAGTGAAGCTCATATATCAAGTTAAATTTAAATTTTTTAAATTTTAGTTAATGTTTAATAATCTTTAGTTAAACTTAATTAACCTAATTTGTCGAATCTAAAATGAATTCCTTTACAGCGTGTTTGGTTGACTATAAAAATCATTTCGTGCCTGATCTACTTTTGATAATAAGTTATTCTTTCGTTTGGCTGAAGAAAATATTCCAAAGGTTTACTTATTTCTTAAATTTGAGGAATAATTAAACTCACCACTCACCATTCCGTCTATCTTTATGGAATCTATTCTAAATTATTGGGAATAAATAAAGATTATTAAGCCAAATAACCATAGTTCTGAGTTACTGCATGCACTCGACTGTTTACCTAATATGCACTTAAAGTGTTAGCTAACTTCGGATTCCTACAGAAAAGTTACTACATTCATCCACTTCATCTTTACTTTCACAACCTCAAATGGTCTTCTTGCTATTAAATGTAAACGTAGTGTCAAGGCATGTAGAAGAGGAAAAAATTGTATTGCATTCATCGTTAAATTCAATCTGTTACAAAGACAGTATACTTATTCTAGTCATCCATGTAAGTCAGGGATTACAGAGATCTCATTTTATGAAAACACCAATTACTCCCTAATTTATCGTATTTCCTAACACTCCCCCTCAAGTTAAGTTATCGGATCCCCGATTCTTAACTTGTCCAAAGCTGTCTGAAATGCCTGTCTCGTGACTGCTTTAGTTAGGATATCAGCCAACTGGTCTTCTGATCTAACGAACGGGAGCTCAATTGTGCCATCCTCTAGCTTCTCCTTTATGAAGTGTCGATCAACCTCCACATGCTTAGTCCTGTCATGTTGCACAGGATTTTCAGAGATACTGATAGCAGCCTTGTTATCACACCTTAATTGCCCGGGACCTTTCGGAACCATCCCAATTTCTGTCATGAGTCTCCTTAACCATATGATCTCAGTAACTGCCTTTGCAATGCCTCTAAATTCTGCTTCAGCGCTAGAGAGCGCTACAACCTTCTGTTTCTTGCTTCGCCATGTGACTACATTCCCCCCAACTAGAGTAAAGAACCCTGAGGTAGACCTCCTGTCGTTTGGATTTCCTGCCCAGTCTGCATCTGTGTATGCCTCAATATTCAAGTGTCCATGTTTACCAAACATGATCCCGCTTCCTACGGAGCCTTTCAA
>JANJEY010000008.1:65677422-65688354 GCA_024703695.1 Erythroxylum cataractarum
ATTACAATCCATCCAAAACAACTCAATTCACCTATACTACATGACATCTCATTTATTAACTTCTAACTCATCAATCATCAATCATCAATTAAATAAGCAATTTCATATGTATATGTGAATGCTTGAACATGCCAAGACATTATTAAACACTTAAAACCCATTTCAAATGACTATTCTACCCTTCCCATCGAGGATGGGATGTTACAATCTCACATATATGTATATATATATATATATATCAACAATTTATGTTCAAAAATCATCATCTCAAGTTGATAACTTCTTTCAATATACCTAATTCCAACTCAACATCATCCATACACAATTCATAATTCATTAACAACAAAATAGGAGTTTACAAAGCTTTAATGGCATTCCAAGCCATATTACATCATGTATCAAAAATACAAAATACAAAAGATACCAAACTCGATAATTCCCGAAATACGTCTAAAGTCTTGTTTTTACAAAATCTAAGTTAATTTATAAAAAACTTTACAAAATTAGAATGATGCCTCGACTGTTGGTTACTCAATCTCATTCTCTTTACCTGAAGATGGGACGAAAAGGGAGGAGAGCTTGAAAGCTCGTGGGTAACAAGTTTATAACGAATAACAAGCAAAACCATTTAAAATGTTCATTGTCATAGAAAATTCTTATTGAATAATAAAACAAATGGTTCTTAAGTTTTCAACCAAATTCACAATAAAATAAATCATGTATGTATCAATCTTGTCAACATATCATGAACACATAAATACATCAGAATGGTTTGGGTAGGTCCAAAAAAGAACGTATTACACATTTTCCATAAAGGTCCTATGTAGCCGTGAACAGAACGTACTACCGCAATCTCACAAAATGGTTTTGCATAGCCGTGAACTTATGACAGTCCATGAAGGAGCTCCATGCCACTAGCGGGTAGGCAGGAGAAGTCTTTAGTCAAAGTGCACTTGACATACTTAAGAGACCAAACCAAACCCACATAACATGCATTTCAAAACTTCTAAACATGTTGCCCAAATGACACATTTTCAAAACATGTCTTTTATGAACATGAAATATTTCATATGCATTTCCATCATCTTTTCAAAATTAATCAACCAAATTCAAATATCAAGCATATTGGAATTTCTCAAATCATTCAAAAGCAACATATGCCACAATTATAAAACAAAAATTCATTTTATTTGCTTGACTAAAAAGAAAAAATAATGGCTCATTACCCAATTATAAACATGAAGCCCACCTTGAATTTCCTTGCTTAAATCACACTTAAAAATGTCTCTCCCTTTGCTCCTCTTGCCTCTCTTGATTTCCTTCATCAAAGACAAAATTTCCATTTAATAGGGATTCAAATTGGAGAACCCACAAGAAATATTCACTAAAATTGATCCTAGATTTCTTAAACCCATACATTTCTTAAGCTTTATGAACCAAAACCCTTTCAAAAATCTAAAAGATTAAAATCAAACTTACCTTTAATCTTCACCAAATAGTAAGATTGTTGGCTCTAATGGAAGCTCTAATCCTCCTCTTCCTTTTTCCCTTCTTGAATAACTTCAAAATCACTCTTTAGGACTAAGAAAAATCAAAACCTAGTTTTTCTTCTTTCTTTCTTCTCTTCTCCACCGAAACCCTCTTCTTTCTCTCTTTTATTTTTGTTCTTCACTCTCAATTCACGTTTTTCCTTTCTTAAAATGCAAGACACACTTTTCTTCTTCCTTTTATGCCCTTAATAAGTCTAAATTGTCCATTTTTCCCTTCCTTATAAGCTTATGGTCTTATACCCTTAAGTGATCTTCCAAAAGTACCCTTGAACATTCTTACTACCTTAACACTTTAATTCAACTAACCCATGCAATAAATCCTACTAACTTTGACATAATAAAATAACTCCAAAACTTTAATCTATCAAAACCTCAAAATTATTTAAATCATGCTTAATTCAATAAGACAAAAGTTCGCAACATTTTTCCCTCTATTAAAAGAATTTCATCTCGAAATTCTTTTTTGACTTATCCAGAGGTAGAGTATGTCTCCTCATATTAGCAATAATGTCAACTCAAATTTAAGAATCCAATCATATAGTTGGATACTTTACATCAAACATAATGCATACACTCTCAGTATCATATTATACATTCCATGCTTGTGTCTTCGTCAGAAATAGGACTCCAATACTCACTTTTGAATCATTACATATTCATTTTTGACTTGTTTTTTCATTAAATAATAACCGTCTAATCTGCCTAACCTTATTCAATGGAATTCTTCTCCGAAAGAAGATTTCTTGCTACTATCATCTGTACTATTCTTTTAATGTTTATCAATCAATTGTTATCATCATTGCATTATCAGCCATCCTTAATACCTCAGGAAGACCAATTTCTATCATTCTTACAAGGTCATAACATTCTAACAACCAAAACTCAATGAAGTAGTAAACATAATTACTGTCGCAATATGCTGAGGTGTGTATCATCAAAGTCATTCCATTTTTTTTCCATATTTTTATCTCCAACAATTCACAAATTTAAATCTTACACAATTGATACTTTGATCTCATTGATCCTAGATGATATTCTTCTTTTTATCTTCGAATTTATTACTCATTGTAACATCATCAACAATCTCAATCTATCCCCGATTGATCATTATAAGCACTTTCATGTGTTACTCTAATTCCTCTTAGACTTTGAAGTGGAAAGTTTACAGAGGATAGAGAGGATTCGAAGCGTTTTTTAGATGCTTTCGATGTACCCCTTTAGTTACAAGTGAAGGTCTTTATATAGAGACGTTAGAACAAACTAGAAGAAAAATAATTGAGGAGTGACTCATCAATCCGGGTGCGCTCTGGGCCCTCGTAGACAATTGATGCAAGTATTTCCTAATTATTAGTCTTTACGAGCTTAATAGTACTTCCACTAGGCAATAATTTAACTTTACAAGTATCTGGATAGCTTTCCAGATTATGAATAGGAAAGATTCCTATCTTTTCTTTTTGATAGTCAAAAAGGCTATCAGATGCTGTTGGCCACTTAGCTTTTCTTTGTTGTCCATTTTCCCCATCCTTGTTGGTTCATTGATCTAGCTCCAGTTGCCCATTCTTGAACCGTTCGATGATATCTTGGGTTTCTTTTATCTTCTTCTGAAGAATCTTTCGGATGGTCTTGGTAGGCTTGACCATATCCTTCCTTCCTTTGCGTATGTGTCTGTTGAGTTGTGGCAAGATCCAATTTTTCTTCATCATTTAAAATTTCTTGCTCCAATTTTTCTTTTCTTAATTCCCCTATTGTGTTGATGAGTTCATCAACTTCCTGTTGTAGCCGAATGATTTCTTGATCATATTTTTCAGCTAATGGTCCTTCGCTTGGTTCCTTTTCAATGTAGATTTCTTCATTGATCTCCACATACTTTAGAATGTATTCCAGAGCATCATTAAAGGCATAAAATCCTTTAAATTTTGGTTTTGCCATCTGGATTGTCTTTCTTAATAATGTGGAATAATAACAATATATTCCTCACTCTGGACCATTAATCAGGGCATAATATGAGAAACTCTTTCCCATTGGTCCCACCATGATTTTGCTGAAATAATACTGTAATGCACAGCATGCATTTTGTTTTTGCCGACTACTATTTGCCTTCCAGATTGCATCTAGTAGACATTTTTGTTGTTTATCTATTGGCAAATTTTCAAGTGGTCGATATGCTTTTGGATCATTGAGATCCGAGATAGGTAATTGGGTGTTGCTGAAGTGACAAAACCTTTGACTATTTCTTTCCTCTGTTGTTACAGGCGAGGACCTTTTCTTTGTTGGGCTTATGGCCCTTCTGACCAAATCTTCAAAGGGAACATATCCTGTAAGGTTTTCCCTAGCAAGCCTTGAACTTGATCCAACTTCCTCCTTGGTAGGCTTTGTAATTCGTTTATGGCTTGAGGGAGATTTATCACTATCTTCTCTTGCTTCTTGTTTAGCAGCCCATAAGTCATCAAGAGTGCTGTATCCTTTTCTTAATGATTCTCTTTTGACATGTTTGTCTCTTCTTTCCATGATACTGCAAGTTTAGAAACAATTCGAGATAATTTGTCAACAAGTAAATTTCTTTTACCATCTATGTGTTCAAAGATGATATTGACTCCTATTCTTGTAACAAAATCAACAAATTAATCCACCTAACCTTAGATGGTTTATTTTGTGTTTGTTTATTATAAAAACTTATAATTGCTTGGCAATCAGTTCTAAGAGTGATTTCTTTTTTATCCAAGTAATGGATCTTGAAGGAATTTAAGGAATTAATGCAGGCAGAAATTTCAGCATCTATTATAGATTTGATTGTGTCGAATTTTCCACTTGCATATGCAAAAATCTTTTCTGTATTTCCTGGTTCTCCTTTTGATTTCTTCCATTTGGCTATTCCACCCCATCCTTCCATACATCCATCTGTTTCAATAATAATGTATGCTTCTTGCGGTGGTAATTCCATCTCTGGTAAATGGTTAACCAAATGTTTAATTATTTTGACTAATTCCCAATCCATACTAGTCATCCTCTTATCTGCATTAGGAGCAGTCTTGTTGTATAGTGACCCAATCAACATTCCTAATTTAGGAATATAGCTTCTTGTATAATTCAATATTCCAAGCCATGATTGCAATCCTTTTTTTTTTCTTTAAGTTGCTCTTCAGAAAAATCAGATAATTTTCTGATTATATGTGGTTGCAACTTTATTTTCCTATTTCCAATTATGGCTCCAAGAAATTCCACTTCTGCCACTCTTATAATCATCTTTTCTTTTGATAGGACTAGGCCATATATTTTACAAATATCAAAGAATATTTGTAAATGTTTCTTTTATTCTTTTGCTATCTTAGAGAAGATAAGAATATCATCTATATAAGCAGCAATATATTATTCATGACCTTTGAAACATTGATCCATTTTTCTTTGAAAAATTGCAGGTGCATTTTTCAGTTCGAATGGAATAACTAACCATTCATATAGCCCATTTGGAACAATGAAAGCTGTCCAAGGAATAGATTCTGGATCTATAGCTATTTGATGAAAACCACTTTTTAAATCAAATTTGCTATAAATCTTACTATTACCTTTTTTCTTGATGATCGTATTGATTCCAGGGAGGGAATATTGATCCTTTTGAGTATTCTCATTCAACTTCCTGTAATTGAACACCATCCTTTCTTTGCCATGCTTTGTTTCTCCTGTTTTTGGATCCACTGTTGTTCCTGAGTAAACAATCATAGCCATTATTCTGTGCCTGGATTCAGAAGGTCTGATTACTCCCAAATCTAATAGAGCTTGCACATGTTTTTTGAATTGGGCTTCCATAAGTGGTGTGACATGCTTAAGATGCTTCTCTTAAATTGTAACATATGGGTTAATTATCTCAAGATTGCATAGTATACCATTCTTTGCCCAATGCTTTTATGGATTTCTTCCAATACATTCAAGGGTTTCCAATTTCTTTAGTTCTTGTTCTATTTCTTTTGAGTATTGAGGAATACTCTTACTAATGTTATAGTACACCATTTCTTTTATAGTGTAGTATTAATTGGTTTCTAATCCCAATTCTGATATGACCATAGAAGTCATATTAATTTCTGTACTTGTCGATACCTTTAACAAGTTTTTGTAGAATGTAACTGAGTTTCCTTCCACTCTTATTCCACCTTGTTGAGCTCTAATAAAGTTGCATCCAATAATTACCTGAATACCATCTTGTGAACTCATTGGTATACAGAATGTAAAAGGTATTCTGTATGTATTTTCTCCAATAATCATTTGACCATCTTTCAACAGATATTCAGATTTGAATTCTGAATTCACTCCATATATTGTTATTGGCCATTTTGACTTTTCTTTTGCTTCTTTGGGAATTGCATCATTTTTAACACAGCACTTTGTTGCTCCAGTATCAAGAATAACTCTTAGTTTAATCTCTTTGCAGCCTGGTATTTTGTATAATACCTCAAAATTATAGAGTTGATTATTAATCCTTTTTGGAATCCCAACCTTTACTGCTTCTGTGAGAGAATATATTTTCTTTGCTGTTTTCAAAACAACTGCTCATTCTTTCTGTTTCAACTAATTGATCAGGCGCCTCAACTAATTGAATTTGCGGAACAAAATATTGCTCAAAAATTATTTGAGCTATAGCATCACTAATATCCACAAAATATTCTTCAAGGCAAGTATTAACTAACACAACATAAATTGTACCTCTGTAATCAGTGTCAATAACTCTAGCAGATACATCAACTCCTTTGCTTGCTATGGATGATTTTCCCACAATTTGTCCATATATTCTTTGTTGTACTATTTCCATCCTTATCCCTGTTGATATACTTTTTATTTTAAAAGGAGGTATGATTATACAGTCAACGCTATATAAATCAAATCCTGCAGCTCCTTTTGTTTTTCTTTGTGGAATTTTTGCTTGTGATGTCGTGGCATAAAACTTAACAAAAATTGGTTCTATTGGTTCTGGTTATGTTTCTGGTTTCACCACACTCTGCTGGCACTCTGATGCTTTTTCTTTTCCTTTGTCTGTAATGACAAGGGTTCTGTTGGATGCTCTCAATTCTGTTTTGAGTTGTTTTTTTATTTTGTTTCTTTAACTGATCAAATTCCTTTTCAAAGAATGTATCAGTTATTTTATCTAGTCTCTGATTTTCTTTGACTAATATTTCATTTTTTTTGAGTATTTGAGTAATATACTCATTCATTTCTTTAATGACTTTATCCTTATCTACAAATAGAGGTACATAAGTAGATTGCTTTCTTTATACCTTAATTTATAGATATAATGCTGCACAAAATGCACATACTGTCATTAAGCACATAGGACAATGTATCCTCATGTATTCCATTGTTATTGCTTTGCAAAATTTGCACTTTTCTTTTCCAACAATTCTAATTTGTTGGTTGTGTTGCCAATCATGAGGACATTCTTGCATATCAGGAGGTAGTGTTACATCCTCTAACCAGTTATACTTTCTTTCAAGAATTTCTTTATTGTCATTAATGACAAAAATTGATTCTGTTGGATTCAATACTAGTGTATTTAGTATTATATGATCCGACTCCTCCCCTTCTGATACCGATAATATTCCATCACTATCAGGTTCATTCATATCTACAGATATTACATCCCAATCTGTAGGTAATTCCAGGTCATTTATCATTGCAACTCTTGCGATATTTCCTCTAGTTTTTTTACATTCCCTAGCATAATGACCTTCTTCTCCACATATATAACATTTGCATTTATGGGTTGGAGGTTTCTTTCTTTTGAATACACAAATATGTGTATCATGAGGTTTTCCTTTATAGGATTTAGCTTTTCTGAGACCATATTTCTTACTTTCTTTATAATAATCTGGTATGGGTATTTGAGTATAAAGAGAATTTAAATTCTTTAATCCCCTTTGCATTGCAGCTTCCTGGCACATTTCTTTTAGGTATAACCAAGTAAAATGTATACGAGGTAAAATACCTATAGTATTACCTGGATGTTTTTTCTTGAATTCTTCTTCAATCCTTTTTCCATATAAATCAGGTACTTTTCTGAAAAAAATATCTAATAATTCTGGACTTAAGAAAGATCTCCCTGTCATTGCTGCCAATGTTAAATATTCCTGTAGGAATTGACTGACATTCTTTATTTCTTTGCAGTTTAATCGTTCTAAATATGCATACGCCCTATCTTGAAAAGCTGTTGAGCCTTGATATGGATCTTTCAGGGTTATCATCATTCTTATTTGTGAGAATACTATTTGTGTATCATCAGCTGATGCCACAAGAATTTCATATTCTTGAGGATATGCTAATCTCCATTGTTGAAACATCCTCTTCATTACTTCACCTAATAGATTTTCTATATAGGTGACTTTGGCTTGATTATCCACCCAGCTCATTCTGTTGATGAAATTGGTATTTACTGACTCCCATTGAGTAATAACATCTTCATATTATGAGATTTCATCTAGTAAAACCAATATCGCACCTGTTTGTGCTTGTGCAGGTGGTAATGTCCATAGATTGGAAGTATCCATTCTTTTTCCTCGGAATTTTTCGCACTTTTCTCTTATTTCTAGGATGTTAAATTTCTGTTCACCCGTAGCTAGAGGATATTGAGGAGGCTCCATTGAAAAATCTGTAGAAGGTCTGTATCCTGAATCAACCTGAGAAGTTGATGTTGATTTTACTGTCTCAAATATTTCTTTAAGACCTTATTTTTCTTCTAGGTCTATTTCTTCTCTTAATTTTGGATATTCCATATCCGCCATTAAGACTATTTCTTTATCTTGTATATTCTGATCATAATACCATGGAATGTCATCATCAGATTCTGAATATTTAAATTTGACCATAGTATTTTCTTTTAAATCTTCATCAAACTCATCTCCCCATCCAGTACAGATTACTGGTTCATTAATTTCTTCTGGGATTGTGTATTTAACAAGATAACTGCAATTTTCTCCCAAGTAATCCCATATAATTCCTTTTTCTTTTTCACTTTTTATAAAGTGATCAGGCAACATTCGATTAATGTGCCTTACTTCTTCGTTTATAACCTTATGGGTTATAACTAATGCTCTTTCTATCTCATTTTCATCCTCATCTTCCAATTGTTCTTCTGATACCTTCTTCTGTTTGTAATTTATGAATCTTATACTTGTAGATCCATCTTTATTTTCCCACACTTGCAAGCTTTGTGGTATTCTTGAAGATAATTCAGCTGGAGGTTTTATTATCCATCTTTCACCATCAAAAGCTTTTGAAGAGTAATCTTTTCCTGCCAATGCTTTGACTCCATGTGTTGCTAAGAAATCTAGCAAATTTTCATTTCTGTATCTAAATAAATCCACTAAGTCATAGATTGCTTCCTATATCATCTCCACACATATAAGACATATGTGCTCAATATTCTCACTTGTTATGATGATCCCATTATCAGATAGGTACTCAAAATAACAATTCAACTTAACCTTTTGAATTTATACATATGTCGCTATGATTAATCTCTTCTTCCAATTATCCTTCATTACATCTTACATACGTATATTCACAATCAATTCAAAATTATAGATGTATAATCATCATGAAATTCTAACCTCAATTTCCACTAATACATTCTTATGATAGATCATAACTCTTGTCATACAAATCAAACAACCACTACGGTTCTAATTTCATCTTCTTAATATCATAACAATTTCTATTTTTATCACATTCTACTTGTACACTTTAATCTCATCATTTCTACGTGTCTCCCTATTTTTCTCAATCAATCTATGATAATACATTCACATCTTTATCACATTCAGGGATATACAATACATTACAATATTGGTTTCATATTCAATTCCACCAATACAAATGCATTGACTCATTATCTATCAAATTTAACCATGTAGTATTTCCCATTTCTAATTCCCCACAACTTTCAATTTTCTCAAATTTTGAAAAGGAATAATTCTTCTCATTAATTCTATTAGCTCGAACTTTTAATAAATGCCCATGCGTGTGACTTATACACATACGACTCAGACTAGGGATCAATAGCTGGGGCATGCTAAGACATATAAAAAATGCATGTAACTTGATACATATTTCCACAAATACCCATGTAATATACAAAACCTAGGCACTCTGATACCACAACTGTTGGGCTCTGGAAACGAGGTCTAACATAAAATTATAGAATTTCCCTTTTGCTTGGAACCTAAAATAAGATGCAAGATTGTTAAGGGTTTTATTTTTAGAATTTAATGACATATGTTGATGTCATGATTTAAGCAATGTCTTATATTATGCATATGTTTTTGTTTTATAAAATTTGTCTCGACATTATTGATATGCTTCTATTAGTGTAGCCAATCTTATGACTATCATTAGAGCTCTTTTGGGTTCCTAATATGTTACTACATTTTTCACTCCTTAAAATGAAATTAGATAATAATTAGTTGAAGAAATTGATCTCTTTTATTCAATTTTTATATAATAAACCATCCACTTAATATTAGCAATAACTATACTTTTAAAATCAATCATTTCATACATTATACATTTTCATAAATTTGAAGAAGATAATAATAATTATCTTGATGAGATTGTTGCATGCTTTTTCTAGGTGGTCTAGCATGAAATTTTTTCATGTTTTTACTTCGAGTATCATATCATCTAAGTCTAGATTTTGCACCATACATAAAATTATATAATTGTCTTTTAGCTTGGGACATAAAAGATAATACATGAGCGTTGAAGTTTTCATGTGTAGAATTTAATGTTATATGTTTATATGATAATTTAGGCAATGACTTATATTATGCATAAGCTTTCCGTTCATAAAAATTTCCTTGGCATTGGTAATCCACTTCCATTAATGTATCTAATGGCATGCCTATCATTGGAGCTCTACTGGACTCCAAGCATGCTATTAGTCAAGTTAGACGTTAACTCTTTAAGTATATTGATCTTGTAACATCTCATCACCGATGGAAAGGGTATTTTGGTCAATTGGGACGGGTTCGGTGAATGTAAATAACTCTCGCCATGAACATGCATCATATAGCCTCTGTAATTATATGAATGGTAATTTTTGCACATGCACATGATTGTACATGCATTCATGACATTTCCCGACATGTGGGTCTAAATGTAATTTTGTGTAATTGATGTGATAGTTGTGTTTGAAAAATTAAATTGGAGTGAGTTATGTGTGTTTTACATTTTTAGGGAATTTTGGAAAAATTTTTAGAATTTTTCAGAAAATATTTCTAGACCGGAAAAATTGTCAAGTCGCGGACTGATTGGTTTCCAATACTGAAAATTACTGCCCAGATAAATGATTTTGGGATTAATTAGAGCCATTGGATGGATTAATTGGAGCCATTGGATTGGA
>JANJEY010000008.1:65942726-65961632 GCA_024703695.1 Erythroxylum cataractarum
GCATTGAAACATTTTATGTTATGCCTTGAAAAATGTCATGACATTTTGTATATTCAAAAAAGAAGAAAAAGTATGAGAATGTGAATATTTGAATGATTGAGTTAAGCACTAAAATTTTATTGTGTTTGGGTAAGAGAGGAACGTTTCATTAGTCACGTGCACGTCAATATATAGCGTTCTCCCGTCTGCCCGCTTAAGGCCACGAGATCCTAGGAAATCATACTTGTTTTGTTCACAGTATAAACTTCAGTTTATCCTTTTCGTTCTACGAAACTCTCGAGCCATTTGTTTGTGCATTACATCTTTGAATTGTCAAGAATGTCGCATAATTGAGTGTTATGCTTTGATGGTTACACGTATATGTTATGTTTATGTGACCATATTTCTTTAACTATAAAATTTTGACCTAAAATTATGAATTCGGTTGAGAATTTGAAAACCATGAGTTTTTTGCATTCAATATGAAATTTCTATAACAAATGAACATTTCAATGATTTTTGCTTATTCTCTATTATAAACTTGTTACCCACGAGCTTTAAGCTTACCTCCACTCTCTTTCCCCTATGCAGGTGATGAGGAAGAGATCGAGTGATCAAGAGTATAAGGACGTTACTTTAAATTCTACATATCTTGAAATTTAAGTTATCATTGTAAAATACAAGGATTAATCACATTTCAAGGATTATTAGTTCATGAAACTTTTGTATTTTTTAGATTTGGGACTACTGTTGTATTGTGGCATGGAATGCCATTAAAGCTTGTAAAATTTTATTATATTGATGTTAATGAATTAAGAATTATGTATGAATGATGTTGAGTGGAAATATGACTTTGCATATGGATGAGATTGAATTGAAATTAGGTATACCCGAGGTAGTTACCGATTTGAGATGATTATGGTGGTTATGAATTGTTGTTGCATACATATATATAAGTGAGATGTGTTATGGAAAAAGAAAGGTAGGAAAATTATGAAGAATGAGAATTCATTGTAAGAAATGAATTAAATGAGTAGAGATTAGAGAGTATGATGCAATAATGTTGGTAGTTGAATGGTTATGAAATAATATTGCTTATAAGGAAGTGAATTCGGGACAACATAAATTGAAAGTAAGGAAAGAGCGATATAGAAGCCATTGAAAATTTTAGGTTAAGGGGTTATGATTCTAGGGGTTTCGCCACGGCAAAACCACAAGGATCGCCGCAGCGAAAATAACATGGTAGGTTTGTTGCGGCAAAAGTTAACTTCCTCGCCATGGCATAATTTTTTCGAAAGGTATTACTATGATCTATTTTGCATTTACACCGCGGAAAAGTCAAGCTTCTTGTTCCAGCGTATTTATCCCGAGAGGAGCAGGAGGGAAAATTTTGGGACCTTTGTCGCGACAAAGTCAAGAGTCCACCACGACAAACTTCACTCGAAGTGAACTTGTGGATTTGCTCCCATATGTTCGCCACGACGAAACATTAGTTCGCCGCGGTGAACCCGCCATGCCTTCGAAGAATTTTTAGCTTCCACAATGCCCAAACTTGAAGTTTCCTAATCTCATGGCATTAGAGTAAGAAGATGAGCCGATAATGATTAAGTCTTATGATTTTTCGCGAGAGTTGGACTTAAAAAGCGGGGTCCAACAAATTTAATTCAATTAACCAAAGTACGAAAATCTTACCATCATTGACATACCTATTAACTCTAAAAATAATTAATCTATCAAGACCTCATAATTTAATTAAATCATGCTTAGCGATAATAAAAAAATTCAGGGTCAACATTTCTCCCCCTCTTAAAAGAATTAAGTCCTTGAAATTCTTACATGAGTCATTAAAAAGGTGTGTATACTTCTCCTTCATGGCTTCCAGGGCTCCCACGTGGCCTCTTCTGTAGAATAGTTTTTTCATAGGACTTTAACTAGTCGAACTGTCTTGTTCATGAGTACCTTTTCCTTAGTATCCAAAATCTCTATTGACGTCTCCTCATAAGTCAAATCATCTCTCAAGTGAACCCCAGTAGTCTGAATGATATGAGAGGAATCGGATCTATACCTCCTCAACATGGAAACATGAAAGACATCATGTATTTGTGACAATTTTGGTGGTAGTGCCAACGTATAGGTTAGTGGCCTAATCCTCTAAACAATCTCGTAAGGACCCACATATCTTGAGCTCAACTTGCCCTTCTTAAAAAAACCTCATGACTCCTTTCTAAGGTGATGTCTTAATAAAGACTTTCTCACCCACTCCATACTCTATTTCTTTTTGGTGTGCATCAGTATAGCTTTTCATTCTATTTTGAGCTACTTTAAGCCTTTGCTTAACTAGATTGACCTTATTGACTGTCATCTGAAGTAACTCTGGTCTAATTAATTTCCTTTCTCCTTCTTTATCCCAGTATATAGGAGTTCTACATCTTCTTCTATATAGTGCTTCATAAGGCACTATTTGAATGCTCGAGTAGTACGAATTATTGTAAGCAAATTTGACCAGTGATAAATGCTCCTCCCAAACGCCTTTAAAATCCATCACACATGTCCTGAACATTCCTTCAAATGTCCAAATAGTCTTATCAGATTGACCATCTGTTTGAGGATGGAAGGCCGTGCCAAAATTTAACTTGATCCATAGATTTTCTTGCATTCTTTCCCAAAATTTTGAAACAAACTTAGGATCTCTGTCAGAAACTATAGAGTCGGGAATCCCATATAGTCTCACTATCTCATCAATATACTTCTTTGCTAGCACATGTAGAGAATTAGTCTGTTTAATTGCTAGAAAATGGGCTGACTTCATCAAACGATCAACAATAACCTATATGGCATCATGTTTTCTACTAGTTTTAGGCAAACTCATCAAAAAATTCATAGTTATCCTTTGCCACTTCCACTCAGGAATGGACAATGGCCTTAACTTGCTTGAAGGTGCCTAGTGTTTAGCCTTGACTTGCTAACACACTAGACACTTGCTTGCATATTCTGCTACATTTTTCTTCATGCCTTTCTACTAGAAATGCTCTTTCAAATCTTTGTACATCCTAATACTACCTGGGTAGATGACATAAGGCGCATTGTTATGCCTCGTCAAGTATCTCATCCTTTACTTCATTGACATTTGGAATACAGATTCTATTTCTTACAACCATAAGTCCATCATCCCTCATTATCATTTCAGATTTCTTGTCATTCTCAATTTCTTCTCGAAGCTTGTTCAAACCTGTATCTCTTGCTTTTAACTCCTTAACTTTCTCCCTGAGTGTCGGTCTCACTCTAAAATTAGCTATAATGCAATTAGGTTCCTCCTGTTTCAAGCTTATTCTAAGCTTAGCCATCTCTTTCAACAACGATAGATAAATTGTCTGTAGGTGGGCTATGAAGGATTTCTTACTCAAGGCATCAACCACCACATTTGCCTTGCCTGGATAGTATTTGATCAATAAGTCATAATCCTTAAGTAGCTCTAACCACCTTCTCTGTCTCAAATTCAATTCTTTTTGGCTCGATAAGTACTTGAGACTTGTATGATCTGTAAAAATCCTCATCTGAACTCCATACAGATAATGTCTCCAAATTTTTAAGGCAAAAATTATCACTGCTAACTCTAAATCATGAGTCAGGTAATTCAGTTTATAAGGCTTTAGTTGTCGCGAGGCATAAGCTATTACCTTGTCTCCTTGCATCAATACACGACCCAAACCCTTTCATAAACCATCACTATAAACTGTATAACCATCATCTCCCATAGGCAAGTCCAAATTGGAGCGCTTGTCAATCTGTGCTTAAACTCCTCAAAGCTTTTCTGACATTCATTACTCTAGATAAACTTTTGATTTTTTCTTAATAACTTGGTCATCGGAGCAGCTATCATAAAGAATCCTTCAACAATTCTCTTATAATATCCTGCCAGACCTAGAAAACTTCTCACTTTTGCCACTGTCTTTAGTGCATGTCATTTCACCACTGTTTTAACTTTCCTCAAATCAATATATACCCCATCCTTCGAAATTACGTGCCTAAGGAATATCACCTTGTGAAGGCAAAATTCACACTTGTGGAATTTAGCATAAAGCTCCTTCCCCCTCAATGTTTGCAACACTGTTCAAATGATGTGAATCAATATAATCATGCTTAGGATACTCCTAAACCTAGTCGCTTTGATACCATAAATGTTGGACCCCATTTTCGGAGTCCAACTCCAGAATCATAGAACGTGAGTGTATTACCCTGTTGGGCCCAATCCCTTACTAATCCTAAGGCAACTAGTTAGGACGATCGGGTGAAGGTCGTGGGAGGGGAAAGTTGAAAACATGAAATCTGAAAGGAATATTTCGCTGCCAATAATGGCGGGTTCACCGTGGCGAAACTGTGGAAGTAATTCTAAAGACCTTTTAGGACAAGTACGTCGTGACCAATGTTTGGTTTCGCCAAAATGAAGTCTCAAGATCAAAAAGATGCACCCTTCGGGACAAATACGTTGAGGCAAAAGTGTTGGCTTTTTTGTGGCGAACTATCCCAATTAATTCCAATCCCTCTTGGGAAAAATAGACAGACTCGACAAAAGTTTGTCCTTCACCACAGTGAAGTTTTTAGGGACAATTGAGAGTCACTCTCTGGAAAGGTTCGTCGTGGCAAACTATGGCTTCGCTGTGATGAAACCCCTGAATCCTCGACCCAGACCCTAACATCAAACAATAGGAAGTTATCAGTCTCTCATAGCTTTTCCTTTCGTACTCAGCAAACTCAGCCTGTCAAGATGAACATCAAGGGAAGTTGATAGACAGAAAATACCTGAAAGTGCCTTAATATGAACCTACGATATTAAGGAACAGTAAAGCCACCATCTCTGCACATTTATTGCAAGGACTTAAAACACACACCTGAAGATTCAGCTTGTTATAAAGAGCCTTCACTTTTGCTACATTGGCAGGGTTATTTTTGCCATAGTTGTCCTGGATGGGAAGAGCATTAGCAACATAAAAGCTATTTTGTCTCAGACAGCAATCACATAAATGAACTAGACATTACACCACTCTTACATATAATAATTTCTTTTGCTCTTCGGTACAAAGTTCCAAAGCCTTCACTACCAGCCATGAGCATTTGAAGTCTTCAATATCTGTTCCTATCTGAGTGCATGAAGTTTAGAAAGAATAAAGTTCATTTAAATGGAGTTTTATTTGACATGTGCAATCTAATTTTACATGTTCACCAAAGTTGTCCTTACCTTACCAATCGTCTCGGGATCACCAAAGCAATCCAAATAATCATCCTGCACAAGAAGAATTTCAAAGATAAATGACACGGTGAAGACTAACACTTAATTTCCATGGACTTCCGAGTGATGCACTGTACCCAGTTGAACTGAATTGTGTAAAGATCAGGAGAAGAAAAGAAAAGAAAAGAAAAATCCATGAATATAAACATCATGAAGCCCCATGCATGCATCATTTAAGAATTGCCTTCGCAACATAAGCAGGTACAGAAGTTGAATAGGGCGCAAAGACATTCAATCGCACAAGTAACAAAAAGAAACCCCAGGGTAAAGTCAAGGTCATTAACACTTTAAGCATACCTGTACTTGGAAGTAGGTTCCCATCTCCACAAGAATGTTTTTCACGACAACATGGTTGTCCAAATTCTCACCTGCCATGAGCAATGCACATGCAACCTGAAATGATTAATGATTGAATGATGAGATGATCATTCCGATTCTGAAATTCCCAACAACATATTATCAAAATCTCTTTTTATTTTGTTACTGTTTTTTCTTTGGAAGAAATGACAGAGAATTAACAAAAGGATGAGGTGCATAATAAAGCTTTATCGGATTCTAGAACATAAAAGAGGCATTCAATCAGTTAAAGTATACTCACTGGGAGGTAAAATGAATAGTAGGCAGTTTTGTACTGAACAATACGCCTGTGACTGCAAAAGTTTAAGAAGTAATTAGAGGGCTCACAAACAACAAAGCTAGATGGACATAAAGACAACTACACAGTCATTCGAAGTAACTAAGAGTTCTAAAAATCCAAATAACAACAGAAGATTGCTTAAACTCAGTTGTAATAGTCCCATTATCTCATATTCCCTATCCTTTGGGAGAATATAATTAGCCCATGTAGCATCAGTGGCATGCAGCTTTGATTGAAGGGCCAAACTAATAAAGGATTCGATTTAACATGTTTTTTAAATATTCATGACCATGAGTAGGAATAGTATTACATAGAAGATTACTGGTTGTGAAAAGATACGGTTGCTTGGTCAAAATTGCCCAAAAAGCCAATAGCAGTCAAATTGCAAGTATTTCACTTACACTGACAAATTGTATTTGGACAATTCCTTTTCTCCTTCAAGTGTTGTTATCAGATCAATCATTTGCCCACAGGCTGTTTGGAACTCCACCTGCAGAAGCATACATGAACTGTCAATGACATATATCCCCAGAAAGTAACCCAAGAAAATATAAGCAAGTTATTTACCTCATTAAACAAATCCACAAGATCTACATAGTATGCCTTGCCTTTAAAGTGGTTTTTGAGAATCCTCGGAATATGATTGCGAAGCAAAATTCCATCATTTACTGCAATCAAACCAACCTAAAACAGAGTTCATGGACATCAAACACTTTGGAAGCAATGAAAACAACAGCAGTGGAAAACAAAAGAGGAAAAAAAATATATCAACACAAACCTTGGGTACCCTAAACCAACAAGGTTGACCACGTCTTGTGTGTGAACTATCCATAATGTCATCTAGAACAAGAAAATATGCTTGAAGCTGCAAAAATTGACGTCATTGGCACTAATTAGCTGCCATAATTGTGAAACCCTAAGCTGGGAATGAATTGATTCAATATAATTACCCATTCAATACACCATCCAAGAGCACTAGCAAGAAAGATTTCCTCTTCAGTTAATTCCATTCCTTCTTTCAACAATTTATAGCTATCAATCACAGATAGGCCCCTATTCAGCTTCCCTGTAAGCAAAATATAACGCTAAAGCTATCAAGTAATGTATAAATCTTACATTATTACAAAGGTTGACAACAGAAGTTCCCGAACTGTAAAGTCCGTTCACATTATAAGTTCTTACAAATTTTGAATCCTACCTCCAGGGACATTGTAGTCCAACATCTGCATCAGATTGAACAAATAAAAGTCAGATAATTGCATTTTAACTGCAAAAATTTATTACTGTTGGCAGAAGGAACACATGGTAAAAGGATCCTCAGCCAAGAACATGCCAAAAGCCAGTTTTTTGATCCATAAGTACGATAAAGGAATTAAGTTAGAAGCATTATTGGCAGGAAGTGTTTCTTTTGTAGTAAAGATGTCATGAACAACGAATAGGAATTGCACATCTCAGCAACTTATTAGGCCATCTTTTCTCTTAAGCCCAAGCAACAGCATTGAAGTTCAAATCTCAATGCAGAAACGGGATCAAGAACTAATTTTTAGATTACGAAAACCCGGAAAAACAAAATCAGAAAGAATGGTAAAAGAAGACAAGAAAAAGGGAGTACCCTGTCCACCCATTGGCGAGACTCAGGGGTCCACTCAAAAGCAGGATCCTCCAAGAGTTCCCGCTTGAGAGCAGAGTACACCTCCAAGAACGTAGACTTCAGATCCGCCATGGCTTGAATTGAGGGAGGGAGACAGAGAGGCGCAGTGATGTCCAATGGCAAGAGTGTGAACGTTTAGATTTATAGAGGTACGAGGAACGTGAGAGAAGCTGCTGACTTTGTTTAGTATCTACGGTCTCTTTCTTAGCCTCAGTTCAGTCGCCAGTCGCCAACCACCACTCACCAGTGGTTTTATTTATGTCAACCACCCAAAAAATATATATACAAGGAATTAGATTAATTTATTTTAATTATTTTTATATTAAAAATTAATTAATTTAATAAAAATTTTAAAAATTAAAATAAATTAATTAATATTTACTTAATAATTTTTTAATTAAACTTAAAAAAATTTAATAAATAAAAAAATTAATTTAATTTTTATTTTTTTTAATTTTATTTAATTTTTAACTAATTTTATAACTATATAATACTCCATTCTATCTAAAATAAAAGTCGTTTTAGAGAGATTTTAATTATTTAAAATAAGTGTCGTTCACAATTTTTCATGCATGTTTATGATTTAATTTTCAAAATTACCCTTTAATTTCTCTTACATCTTAATTATACAGATTACATTTTCAAGACAATTCAACATGTAATTAACAAGGGTATATCAAACATTTCACTAGTTTTCTTAATAAGTGTGCATCTCTTTAAAACGACACTTATTTTATATAAGAGAGAGTAGTAATTAAACCTTAAATTT
This sequence comes from Erythroxylum cataractarum, assembly GCA_024703695.1. NCBI lineage: Eukaryota > Viridiplantae > Streptophyta > Magnoliopsida > Malpighiales > Erythroxylaceae > Erythroxylum > Erythroxylum cataractarum. The sequence goes on from JANJEY010000008.1 coordinate 65,951,050, forward strand.
TTTTATCTTACAGGTTTTAATTAAAAATTTTAACTCTCGAATAACAAAGACGGGATCTCAAAAGTTAGGTTTTTATAATTATAATTTATAAAAATTAATCAATTATTAATAAATTAATTAATTTTTATTAATAAAATTTTTAAATCTTAATTGGCCGGCGAGTCGTCGATTCAAGCACGGGAAAGATTGGGGCGGCCAGAAGTGCAGTCCTGACTCCTGACAACGTTGCTCATGTGCTCCCTACTTGCCAGGTTGTTGTGCAATTTTAATATTCCTAACGCTAGCCCTTTCGTGCTTTTAACACCAAAAAATGATTCTCTCGGTCTCTGCAACCTTTTAAGCAATTTTTTAAGAATTATATTAAAAATTAAGCTGACAAAAAAGATATTTTAAATTTACAAAATTTAATCAGTATTATATTATTATAAAATTAACTAAAAATTAAATAAATTTAAAAATTTTAAATAATATTAAAAAATATTTTTTATTAAACATTTTAAAGTTTAAAATCGATTACTAAAAATTATTAACTGAATCGAATAAAAAAATTAAAAGCGGAATTAAAATATTAAAAAAAAAAAAATTTTAAGGTTAAAATTTTTAAAGGTTGCTTTTACTTCTTAATGGCGTCTACTTTTATATATTAAGTGCTTCCAAAACAATTCCTTCTTTTGATGAGTTTATAACTTTATATTGATGCAGCTTTCTTGGTTGGCTTTTGTCATATCCACCAATGAAGCATTAGCTGTGGTTGCTTGATGACTGTCTAAAAGATAGCAGAGTTTATATGTCAGTTGTTCCCAACATTTTTTAATAAAAGAGACACTTGTACGTAATACTTTATCAATTAAACAAGTTATTTAGAGGCTGTTTGAATTGACCTATATATCAGTAGAATTTTTATTATTAATTTTTTTAAAGAAAATTTTTCTTAAAAAATCAATTAATTATTTAACTGAAAGTTTCATAAGCTGTTTAGTAATATAAAAATAAAAAATAAATTTATTAATTTTAATAATATTTTATTTTGTAATAAAAATTATTTATGTATATAAATGTTGTTTAAAATATAATAAACAATATGTAAAGCGCAATATATTAATTATTATATAATTTTATACTATATGAAACATAAATGAAAATATATATAACTAAATCTTTTATATAAATTATAACATAAGTAAAATAATATAAAAATAAATATTAAAATATATAAAAAAAGTCAATATTATTATATAAATATTAAAATAAACGTGAATATGAATTTGTGGATATTGTGAAAATTATGTGTAAAATATAAAGACAAAATGGACTAAAAAGTAGGCTCATTAATTGATTTGAAAAATTGACCTAAAAAGGAACTTTTTTAAGAAGCTCCAAATTTGAGATTCTTAAAAAGTTATATTTTGACTGCTAAAAAAGTTACATCTTCTAAAAAATACTTTTTTATTTTACAGTCAATCACTCATTTAATATGCATTTTGTATTTATTAAAACGAAGCCTTTAAAAAAATTTGAAGACCCAACCCAACGACACTGGATCACCTGTACCAAATGACCTCCTTACGTTACTTATTTTTAACTAAATATTTACGTAATTTTTACATAAATATGTAGATAAAAATTAATAAAATAAGATTAGAATATGTTTATGGAATAGAAAATATGTTACCCACCTAAGACCTCTAATTACTTAACCAAAAGTTAGAAAGGGACATTTTAATATGGTACAAAACTGGTATGACCTTTCACTTCACTTCATTTTCTAACTCCCAACACAGTTTACACGCTATGTGGATGAGACAGGTACCTTCAAATATTGAAATTCGCCTTTGTCAAGTGGGAATTTGCTTCGTTGTTTCAAGTATACCGAGTTCTATCAACTGTGCCAATGTTGATCACGAGGGGACTAAGTTGGTTAAGCTCCATTAAGATAAGGATACAAATCCTGTGGGATTATCAACTGTGTATCTCTTCCTTTTTGCCCAAATAGATAAGATTTTCAGAGCATTTTCCTTTTATTAGTATGTAAGTTTCTTTGTTTTACTAATTAAGAATAAGATTACAATAGGAAAGTAATCGTAACTTGACTTAAAGCGTTGTAAACAGTTTCATCGGAGCTAGAGCTCATTACGACAGAGCAGCTGCTCATGTGAGCCTTGTGACATGTAAATTAAGGAGACATTGGGTTAAATATTTCAACGAATCCTTCTTGGGACAAAGACTCTATGTACTTATGCAGGATCGAATAACTATTGTTGTTACTTGAAAAATGTGAGCAAGCCACATGATTGTCGGGTTTACTACATCTTTAGATGCAAAGCAATAACCTTACGAAAGTCACTGATAAATTTCTTGTGGCTTATATTTGATCTAAGCTAAATATAAGATGCCAGCCAAAGCCAGTCATGTAAAATACTTCTACAAACTGAAATCTGTTTCCTCTCCAAGTTTTCTGGAAGTGGAGCTTATGTATGTGGCAGGCATTCCACAGAGCTGTGTCTCAGTGTTCTTTCAGGTGCTGTGAGTCTGTTTCCTTCGCCTAATACGCAATTGAAATTCTAATTTCAATGCATGCATTATAACTAGCACGTTCACAATATAGTTTAACCCCTTTACAACATTAAACAATTACCAAAGAACAAGTGTTACAACTTGCACTCAATTTCTAATATGCAATCAAACTCGAACAAATTACATACGAGTTGTATCTATATATATATAATTAAGATATTCCCTCATTCAAATAGAGAAAAAAAAAAACAAAAGAAAATGTGAGAGAAAGAATTTGAAGCAAACTAGAATGCATGGCAGTACTGCATGCAAAGCCAGACTTTGCTCCGACGTGGGTGCCTACCGGAACTGGCACAAAAGGGAGCCTACCAGAGCTTGTAACTGTCAGGAATCCCACATCGGACAACTATAAGAGCATTAAACAATATATAATAGTATGCAAACCTCCTCCTCTTGAGCTAGCTTTTGGGAATGAATTAGGCACTTCTAACACGGTATCAGAGCAAAAGCCAGTTTGTCTCGATAGTTTGAGGCGGTGCCCGGTTATATCCCTTTGCCCAATATGTCCATCAGATGTCCAGTCTTGTTCTAGACTGAGGGGGGTGTGTCATGAATCCCACATTGGATAATTATAAGAGCATTAAACAATATATAATAGTATGCAAACCTCCTCCTCTTGAGCTAGCTTTTGGAGATGAGTTAGGCACTTCTAACAGTAACGGTGGGGCTATTGCTCCCACCTCCTCCACGTTTGGCGGCTGCTAATGTCAAGATCAAAGCCATGACAATGAGTAGCAGTAGTGTTGTGTACGCCATTGTAGGGTTAGTGTTGATCTTCATAATGATAAAGTGAATATTGTTGAAATATGAAGAAATGGGAATCCATGGGGTGTGTTTATAGAGAATTAGAAACCGTGTAATTTAGTTTGTTCTCTTTTTTTTTTTTGAGTTACAAGGGAGAAAATAAACTGACAAGAAACTAGCTAGCCGATGGCTCTGTGATACTGAGCTCCCTGTTTGTTCTGAAGGAGGAGTGCCATAACGGACACTAGAGGTTCAGGAAGATAACGTATCCCTGGGTTGGTACGAATAGTAAGGGTTGACAGATTGTCCGCACACTAGTTCCCTTCTCGGGACACCTGCTGGATTTGTATCTTCCAATCTCATTGGAGTAACTCCCTGGTACCTGCCAACAAAGAAAAGTGCTAAGTAAGATCAGTTCGTGAAGAAGAAAGGATATTAATAACTTCTAGAGAGTCCATTTCTACAAGGACTCGGCGATACCCTATAGACCACGCCAATGAGAGTCCCGAGTGGATTCCCCAGAGTTCAACAATTTGCGACGGTTCGCTCCCAATTCGTTGTGTAAAACCGCCACACCATTGGCTTGTGCAGTCACGAATTAGTCCTCCTGCAGTAGCTATGGATGATCTTGGATGATATGCCCCATCTGTTTTGAGTTTGACTGAGGTCTCCGACAGTTTGGACCACCCTACTAGACTGCCAACCGAGAGACTAGACACAGGTCTCCACAGCTCCTGCCCTGGCTATCCACTCTACATAAGCCAATACAGCTCTCGTCCCATTCTCCGGTCACTTGAAATCAACTTCAAAGAGGCTTTTGTTACGCCAATCCCAAAGCATCTGGCAGGCGACACCGAAAATAGTAGCCCACAGCCCATGCATCTCATGTGTAGGAACCATAAGGTTGGATTTAACCCAGACGGTCACCTCGGGTTGAAAGAAATCCGTATCGCCCATTCTCACGAGGAGCTTTCACCAGAATGTTTGAACTCTCAAACAATCTCGGACGACATGGATTGTGGACTCTTTCTGGTCACAAAAGGAACAACTGTTGTCTGTAGTTAGGTAACAGGCCACCCGTTGCTGGTTGTTCAGGAGCTTCTACTTGTTTATGACCCAAAGAAACACACGAATTCGTTGGGGCCCTGCCCATTTCCAGATGAGTGCCCACAGACTAGCATTGGTATCTGTGGTGCTTCCTTCAATGAAATCATAGGCTGACGGGACTAAGAATCGACTGTTACCAGCTAGACTCCACCTCATGGTATCCTCCGTCGTGCTATCAGTATGCAAGCATAGATCAACAAGGTCCAGACAGACTGAGGAATGGAGGTAATGTTGAAACAAATTCCACTTCCAAGAGCTATTTGCATTTGTCATATCCGCAACTTTCTCGTACAGAGAAGTTTTTGGGATAGGAGTAATGGCCACCTGGTATAGGGGGCCCCAGTCCTTTGCCCAATCATCCAACCAGAAGGAGATGCGCTTCCCATTGCCCAATCTCCAGCGTAAACCTTACCGCACATAGTGCCAAGTGGCTGAAAGTCCCTACCAGAAGCTCGAAATGCCACGCCTCTCTATCGTAAGGGGGGAAGGTCCGGGTTGAGCTGATATTTTTCACGTACTACTCGAACCCATAATGCAAAAGGTTGGGTAAGCAGGGCCCAACCCAGTTTTGTCAATAAGGCGTCATTAGAAGACCAAATGCGTTTAAGACCCAATTCAACTGTCTTTTTAAGATGACAGACTGCCTCCCAATTGACGAGGTGCATCTTCCTCTGCTCTCTTGTAGAACCCTAGATAAAATTGCACATGATTCTCTCCAAATCATCACAGAGTCATCTCTATAGTCACCCAGTTTGCCTGGTGTAGATCGAGAGAGCTGCCAGAACTGACTGATTTAAGGTGACTCGTCCCACTAGAGATAACTGTCGTGCTCGCCAGCCTGCGAGTCTTCGTTGGGTGGTGTCAAGGATATGTTGGGAGGTGTGACGTGTGGTACAATCATGCAACAACGGGACTCTGAGGTATTTCCCCATATTAGTCGTACTTTGAATGCCCAAAGATTGTCTAATCCGATGAGCTACGCTCAGAGGGACAATCTTGGAGAAGAATATTCTAGTTTTCTCTAGGTTAACCGCATGCCCAGATGCCTTACAAAAAGCCTTCATAGTCCTAACAATTACTTCAACCTGGAAAATCGTAGCTTCAGAAAAAAGGACCAGGTCATCGGCAAAGAAAAGGTGGGATAAGGGGGGCCCGAAGGACTCAATTTTAGGGGATGGCAGAGGCCCTGTCCCACTATACACAAAATAAGTTTTCTGAGTCGTTCCATACACAAGACAAATAAGTAAGGAGAAATCGGGTCGTCCTGTCTAATGCCTCGCGTAGGCTTAAAAGGATCCAAGAGTGATCCCTGTTAGTTCACCTGCATAGTCACAGTAGTCACACATTGTATGATGATCCAAATAAGATTCTCTAGAAGTCCTATGTCCTCTAAAGTATTTTGGATGAATTCCCAACGAATCCGATCATAGGCTTTTTTCAGATCTACTTTGATGGCAGAATAACCCTTTCTCCCTTTCTTGTTGCGCATCAAATGGATAACTTTCCTGAGCGATGATAATATTATCCATAATCTGGCGGCCTGGAATAAAATTGCATTGTGTCTCCTGCACCATCTGATTAAGGTATTTCTTCAGTTGGTTGATTATTACTTTGGAAATAATCTTGTAAACAACATTGTAGAGACTAATCGGCCTAAACTGGGTGATTCTCGTAGGGGAGGGGGTTTTCAGGATTAAGACAAGAATGGTGTGATTTAACTCCGTTTCCCAACATTCCCTTCTGAACACTACCTGAATGAAAGCGATCACTTTGGGTCCGATTCGTCCCTATTGGTTTTGAAAGAATAAAGCATTAAAGTCATCTACTCCCGGGGCCTTATTAGGGTTCATACCAAAAACTGCATTTTTAGTCTTGATGGGGTGAATGGGACGGGCTAGGTCTTGGAGACTTTCCTCCGAGAGGGGAGGGAATGCTTATGAGAGCGGGAAACGGTAGCAAGGTCCCCCCTCAGAAGTGTACAGTTGGGCAAGAAGTCGCGAGTTAAACTGGTAAGTCGACTTTGGTTAGATATGCTTTCCCCCTGGGAGTTAGTGAGACTCGCGATCGTCAGCTTCTTACACTTGGACAAGGTAAGAGTATGGTAGTACTTAGTATTCCTATCGTCCTTCAAGATCCAGTCGCATTTGGCTTTCTGATGCTAATAGATTTCCTCCTCACACAGCACCTGCAATAGTTCTCCACTCAAATGCTCTTCCAAGGCTAACAGGGATTCATGGTTATCCTCAGTCATGGCTTTTTGGGTTCCCTACAGTCTTGCGATTAATCTTTGTTTGTGGAAAAAGATATTTCCAAAATCTGTGTGGTTCTAGTGCGTAAGGTGTTGGGAGAGATGAGCTAACGAAGTACACATATTCTCCTCCGCAGGATGCCAGTGGTGGTCGACTATGTCAGCAAACCCCAGATGTGTTAACCAGGCATTCTGGAATTGGAAGCATGGGCGGTTGGACTGACGTGGAGGACGAAGATTGAGGCGAATCAACATAGGTCGGTGATCCGATTCGAGAAAAGATAAGTGGTAATTGACCGCTTGAGGGAAGGTCTGTAGCCAAGCTGTCGAGGCAAAGACTCGGTCCAATCTAGCCTGGACCATTCCTCGATGCCACGTATACTTGGAGCCCACATACCCTAGGTCATAGAGACTACTCCCATGGACCCATTCTTGATAGTGCTTGTTTACTACCCGCATAGCTCTGGCACCTCCCCTTTTATCTGCTAACTCCAATTTTGCATTGAAATTGCCTCCGACAATCCAGGGTTTATGGACAAATCTGCCTACCCAATCCAACGTGAGCCAGAGGTGATTTTGAGACGACGCTTGAGGACTGGCATAAACAACGGTGGACTCGAAACAGGACGAATCATAGGTGACAGAGGTATGAATAAATTGTCTGTGCGGTAAGATGATAGATAGGTTAACCACCTCTTTTCATAACAGCCAAATCCCTCCCGAGAAACCTTCAGCTTCAACTCTAAATGAAAAGTCAAACCCCAAGGTACGGATAACGTCTAGGGCTCGATTACCACTAATTCTAGGTTCCATCAAAACAAGGATATCGGGATTATAAATTCTAACATAGTGACACAGGATGATTTGGAAGTTAGCCCCCTTGCCCTTTGACAATTCCAAATAAGGATAGACATAGCGTATGAAAACCGTATAATTAAAATGACTCCGTACCTCCGATTGGAGTGGCCGGAGCCTCATTATCCTCAAACTGCAGGGTCGGAGCCTCAATACTTTCCATCTGAGATGGGACATCCGACGGAATAGGTCTACCCACTTCCTTCGGAGTGTCTGACTGTTGAGAGGAGGAGAAATTCCCTTTGTTGATAGGCTCCTCTTGGGACTCCATTCCTTCCATCATTTGGAGCCTATCAGTGACTTCCAGGCTCCGATCTACTAGGACCTAGTGATCACACACCATTTCAGTGTGCGAGGGAATTTCGACCGCGACATTATTGTCCTGGATGATGGGTTGTAGCTGAAAGCTAGGGGCCCGGTTTGAAGTCCTGTCTTGGGTCCCACTAACCCTAGAGGTTTCCCCCCGAGTTTGTTGAGGTGAGCCTCCCTGCGATCCTCTGGTCCCTTTCCTAAACTTTTGTGGGGGCCCAGTAGATCTGAAATTAAAGCTTGGGGGGACTTGTTTTTCGGATCCTAGGAAACTTCCTAGGCTGAGCTTTTGGCCCAACCCATTGTGTGAGGAAGCACATGGGCTTCTACAGCTTTCCCCGCCACTGTCTCCATCACGTTATGGTCTGTCAGCAAGGAATAACTTGAGCCAGATTTATGAGAAGACACGTTGGTGATGGCCTTGGGAGACGGACGTTGGAGGCGCGCCTGCTGCGGTAGTCGTTGAGAGGGAGGCCATTTGTTCCTCTGGACCTAGACCCATGGTCCAAAATCGGTGGATGCGCTGCTAGTGGATTGCATCGCCTCCTTAGGACTGGCATTACCGCCTTCTACCATCGTTGGTGTTGGCGTTGCAATCTCATCTATGTAACTAGTAGGAGGTTGGGTCACGTTAGTTTCGCAAGGGTGTTGCGGGCATGCCTTCTTCTCGTGTCCCACCTTGTCGCACTGGAAGCATAACTGCAACAAACCTTCATACTGCACCTACAAAATTTCACTGTCTAGTTCCACGGTGGTTCTCAAGGACCTGCTCAGATCTATTTCAACTGCCAGGTAAGCGTAGCATCCACGAAGCGTCTGTAAAGTGAGTTCATCGAGTCTCACGGTTCTACCAACCATGTTCCCTAAAGTTGTGAGTATACCCGGGTGGTACCGAGCTATAGGGAGGTTAGGGAACCTGATCCAGGTCACCGTCCGATTAGCTTGGCCATGGGTTGGTCGGAAAGAAGGCAGCCAATGCTGCACCAAAAAAGCTTGCCCATATATAATCCATGGGTTGGCAGTCAGAGCATGGAGGAACTCTGTGTCATCTTTGAAGCGAACCAGGAAGAATTTGCGCTCAAGGTCGATTATTTTCAGAGCTCCTTTCGGTTTCTAGAGGGCTCGTAGACGGGTGTTAAGTGCGTGGAACCTAATACAGTGTCCGAGGAGCTTCACCACCACCACCACTGTAGTCCATTGGCCATCGAGTTTTTCTTGAAATTTTTGAGACAGTTGCAAGCCTCCCCCGTGTTCGTTGGGAAGCTGTGTGATGTTGTCTTCCTCAGGTTCAATCAGCTCCTCAGCTAACTAGGTGATTTCCTCCTCTGTTACCGTAGCAATGGAACCCCCTGATACAGCTACGCTATAGGACATCGGTGAGGGATTCGGAGTAGGCTCTTCACGTTTCCTAGTTTTTCCTCTTTTGGACAGAGGACCCTCTTGTTCGAGGGACTCTATGGGAGACCCAAGGTCATGCAGGAGCAGAGCATAATACTCAGCGATAGTATCGACTAGAACAAATCATGTATTGCTGGAGAAAACGAAACAAACAAATTTTCGCTGCCTTTTATCTGTTGGAAGCTTTGATGGGCTCCAAGTAAAACAACTTTCACAAAATATATATTTGTATTGATAACAAAGTTTATGAGTACAAAGAACACTCACAAGATACAAAAAAATTTCTCTCTAAGTGCTACAACACTTTTTCTCTCAATCTTTCTTTTCTCACAAAGAGCTACAGCTCTCAAAACACTTCTCTTTTCAAATGCTCTCTATTTTTTCTCATACATCTATAAATGGTTACAAGACCACATATATATAGACATACTAAAGGACTTCAAATACAATTTGGATTCTTCTTTGACTCATCCTTATCCATAAGATTTCAAATTTAATTTGACTACTTCTTTGAGTCATCCTTATCTTCAAGACTTCAAATTCAATTTGACCACTTCTTTGACTCATCAAATCACTCATCCTTATCCATAAGATTCTTCCATAAGCTTCTAAATTCATCCATAAATTTTCATATATTTTTTTTCATCCCAAACTTTATCTTTGATCATAACTACATAATTATCCATAATAAAGGAGGGTTTGTATTTTCTAACATTATCTCACTAGGAATTTCAGAGTCTCTCTCACTTAGTTGGCTTATAGTCTGTTCTCTTCCTAACCACTAGCAACGACGTTCTGACCATTGTATTTGGTCCAACGTTGACGATTCAAATTGTCAAGTTGAACACAACCAAACACTTTCAGGTCCATTCTGGCTGTTGAAATTGTCAAGTTGCACAACTTGGCACTCATGCCTCTATCCATCTCATTAGTGCACAATTTATCACTATCCTTTATTAATTAAACACTTATAATTTGAGTTGACTAGTGCTGTATTATTATTGTCATATGTAAATACACAGATAATTGATAAAACGAAATTATAAAGTCTACATTTACTTAAGATCTGTTAATCATCCTATGGTTAGAGTCTTACTTATGGTGACTTGGTCATATTAAATTGAAACCAAATTCTAAGATCTTTTAAAGATATGTCATCATATCGGGTTTAGGTATACATATTCTACAAATATGATATTATATATTATGAAGATAAATTATTAAGTATTATATATACAGAACCTAAATTTTATATTAAGAGAATATATATATATATATATATATATATATATATATAGTGACGGAGTCAAAAATTTAAAATAGGAAGATTTAAATATTTAATTTTTTT
>JANJEY010000008.1:65971816-65982841 GCA_024703695.1 Erythroxylum cataractarum
GAATTGATAATTTCTAATAAGGGTTCAATGAAAGAACCTTTTCGAGGTAATATCCACGCTCAAGGTTTCATGTTTTCACAAGAGGGTTAGGTCCGGAATCGAATTCCAACAGTTGTGGTATTAGAGTAAGAGTGATAGTGTTAAGTTTAAGCAGTTGGGTTTAGGAACCAACATTTATTGAAAGCTTGCAACCTCCATTATTTAATTAAGGTTATGATTTAAGGTTAATGGTTATAACTAGAGAGATAATAATCAACCCTAAGATCTTCTAGAATCAATAATTCAGTAACTTATAATTAGTTAGATTAGCATTAAGGATAAGTAAATTCCCTTTCTGTCAATTGGTAATTTCCTTAAGTTGATTCTTGAGTGTGTTGCAATTGCTTAGTAATTAGTATTTCCGTGATTGATTCTTGATTTTATTGGATTGATTGAATTAATTTCTCATTTTTAATTTCTTGCAATTTTTATATTATTTTCTGGCCTTACATTTTAGGATTAGATTATCCCTCCTCATGGGATCGATACCTTAGGTACTACACTAACGAACAGTACGTTTGCAGATTATCGAAGGTTATTTATTAAAAATTACACACATCAAACACTTGATCAAGTTTTTGGCACTATTATTAGGGAGGCAATTAGTTTAATTCTTTAATTTAAGGCATTTTAGTTAGTATTTATTTATTTTTTGTTCTTTCTTTCTCTCTATTTTTGAATATGTGTTGTTGCATGAACACAAGAGTCATAAGAAATTCGAGTTGTGCAGCTGAAATCTTAGAGTTAGACATCACTCGATTAGAACGATCAATTAGGAAAGCTCGACGTGAAGAAGAAGAAGAAATCGTGAAAGCAATAATGGCCAAGGAATTTCAGCAAGTTTTGGATCACGAAGTGAACCAAGGATATCAATAAAGAAATCTTATGGATTTCAGGAGACCAAGGTTCAATGAGGTTAACCAAGGCATAGCTAGGCCACCTATACAAGTAGTCTCTTTCAAAATTAAACCAACCCTCCTAAACATGCTTCAATATAATATGCAATTCTATAGACTAACGAATGAAGATCCCAATGCACATATAGTGAACTTCCTTAAAATCTATAATACCTGTTGGTACCATCAGATGTCGAAGGATGCGGTAAGAATTAGGCTCTTCCCTTTTACCTTAAGAGATAGAGCAAAGACCTGGTATCATTCTCTCAACCTATCCAATGTCACCACTTGGGATCAACTAGTTCGTGCTTTTTTAGACAAATATTTTCCTTTACTAAGACCACAAAAATTATCAAGGAGATTATCAACTTCCAGCAAAGTGACAGGAAATTGATCTATAGAGCGTGGGAAAGATACAAGGATTTGCAATAGAAATTGTAACACCCCACTACTGCATGGTACATACCAGTACGCCCCGAGGGCATTCCAGTATATAACCTATGATAAAGATGCGCTACGTTCAATCACAACATTCCCTTAACATGGCATCATCATTCTATATTCTCTTATAGGGCATCATAATGGAAAACACCATATTTTAAAATCAAATTTCCTCCTTTCATTTCATATAAACCAAATATTTACATTATAGCTTTCAAACATCCATAATATGTACATGATCAAAACCTATTACAGAAATCCGCTACATAAAAGAGGAAATTAGACAAAAGTCTATCTAATCTTTCTAATCCCAGCTAACCGACCTTTGAGTTATTTCTTCTTCTTCCCAAAAGTACAAGTTTACACTACTTATAGCATCTCTTAGTAGCTAAAGTTGTCTCTCGGTCTTGAAAAGTTAACGTTGTAATTTTGGTGAGTTTTGCAAACTCCATGTCGTAACCATCATCGATGGTTCACTCAATTCATGCAATACATCATACATATAACATATATTTCATATCTTTATATAAATGATCAATATCACATTCTCGTTTAAGAGTAGACAATTTTTGCATTTCAATCAATTAAACATACTTATTAAAATGCATACGAAATGCTTATGTAACTCTTTTCTAATTATTACTTTGTTCTGACTGAGTACATAAATTGTATCGTATTTATTTTAGATACTGGGTTCATTTATATTGTCCCTTATTCGTTGGAAATATAGGGCTTATTTTACATAGTGAGCCTTTGGCTCTTTATCACATTTGGAGCTTTAAGCTCGTTTTCAGTGGCTACTTAGGTCACAACTCTCATTTTCTGACCATGCATTCATGTATGGAATGCATTTCTCATAATAAATCAATCATGTCAAGAAACATTTAGTTCATCACATTCACATACAAGTAGCACTTCAATATCACGTTCATATATCAAATCTCGGGCCTACATTGTTCGGCATCAACATAATCAATCACATTCATCTTAGCATTCAAAACATAATTTAAAGGAAACAGTTAATTGAGAGAAACCATTTAGGTTACTCACAGGTTGCTCCCGAAGCTAATGCTTGGAAGTTTCAACAACGTCTGGATGTTGACGTTCTAGTTGCTGCTCTATATCGCACAATAAACACATATCACAATTTACAAAATTATAAGTGTTTATTAATGCACATGTACATATATACAATGTGCACAATGCATGTTTATAACAATCCTAGGTATCTATCCATTATTCTCGTCACATAAACATTCGTATTACCAAACTCACATAAGAACCATGTATACTTATGGTTTATACCTCAATAAAAATCATTATAATCCCAATTCATAACTCATTTGATCAAATCTAGATTTTTCCTGAAACACATCTTCTGGTCTACAGTGCATGATCAATCTTACAATGAAAATGAAGTAATTTTGGAACATTTTCTCTTTAAGAATTGTCCTCCCATCTCTTAAGTTTCTAATGACACCAAAATCATGCAATTTGGATTAGCATTGTCAAAGTTATACTCCAAATATTTTCAGACTATTTTTATTCTGATACAGTACCCTATACTCAATTTCCACCCCTAAGTTGAAATTCTTACAGTCCGATTTAGAATTTTATTTCTTCATACAATTTGTATCCCTATGTCTCTAGTTTACTCAAATTAGAAATTATTCCATTTGGATAACTATAGAACATGATATTCTCAAAATATCGAAACATGTTCAATGTAGAGAAAAGTTCACCGCGGTGAACTCTTCCCTGGGAAGAATTCTTACAAAAATCTCACAATTTCACCGTGACAAAACCAAAAGTTGGCTGCGGCTAACTTTACTCGAGAGGAATCCTAGCCAAATCCTTCAAGAACTTTCACAAAAGCATACCCAGTTTTTCAACTTCACAACAAAATTTGAGACTCTTAGAGACAAAATTTAAATTTGATGTCCCTTCATGAAAAATGTATCCATATGTCTTTAGTTTAATCAAAATCAAGAATCATCCCATTTTGGATAACTAGAGAAAAAGTTAGGGCTAAAACACAAAAGCATACTCAGTAGAACATTTTCCAGTTAATCATCTTCCAATTTTCCAGATTTTACACCCAACATAACTTGTACAAAGATCACCCTTTTCTACTTCATTTACTCCTCATTCTCAACTCCATTTCATCTCAATATCATTCACCAACAAAGCATGATCTAAATTTGGTCATTAACCTAAAAACAGGACATGTTTATGTACCTATTCATCAACAATCCACTACATCTCATCATTCATAAATTCCTATTCTTTTTTTTCATAACATATCTCTTTCTTAAGTTCATTGTTTAAAGTTGATAACCATTTCATGTATACCTCAAGTTTAGCTAAACATCATCTATATGCAAATCAAATTCCATGCTTGATCATAAACACCTAAAATAGAACACATGTAACATCCCGTCACCAATGGGAAGGTCATATTGATAAATTGAGGCAGGATAGGATATTACCGCATAATATTGACTGAGCATCTTGTTGGCCTCTAATTTTGGAGGCCATGAGTCTTATAAGTACATTCATTCATGACTTTTCCCGGCATCTGATTTTGAATATGATATGAATTGTGAATTAAGAGATAATTAGATTTGATTGTGATTTATTGGAGATTTTGGAATAATTGGGTCTGAATAGTTGATTTGGAAATATTTTAGAGTGATCGCCAGTTGGCAGTGAACTTTAGGAAATTTTTCTGAAAATTTGGGTGAAAATGTCCGGACCGGAAATTTTTCGAGTGGCGGACTGACTGAATGTATTGGACCGAAATAATTGTCCATTGGCAATGGAAATTGAGAATTATGATTTTTAAAATAAATAAGTTGAGTCATTGAAATTTGAAGACGAATTGGACTGGAAATGAATTGAACAGAGAAAGATTTGAGGATAAAGACCAGAGGAATAATTATTTTACCTATAAATGCCTTAAGTTTCAAATTGAAGAAAAGAAATCCTTTTCTCTTCCTGCTTGACCCTCGCTTGTTTGCTTTCTTCTATGGTAAGACCAACTCAAATCCTTGAAAGGATGAAGGATCATTGAAGTTTTTGGTGAAACCGTGAGTGTTAAGGCTTGGAAGAAATTTTCGGAGATTTGTGGATTTGAGTTTGAATTGGTAAGTAATTGATTGTATGTTGTTTATTATTGTGTTAAATGCATTCATGGGGTTAAATATAAAAGATTGGGGTAGTTGATTATGAGGTAAGGTTGATTAGAGAGAGAAAATGGTAGAAAAATCGATCAAAGAAGACGAACTAGGGCTCGCACGTCGCGACGAGCGATATATGGCACGTCGCGACGAGCGATAGTTTGGACGTCGCGACGAGCAAGGTTGTACGTCGCGGCAAGCGACCTTCTTGACGTTGTGATGAAGGCTTGAAGTCGCGACGAGGGAGACATTTCTGAATTGATTCAAATTGGTTTTTGGGGCATAACTTATGGTGTAGACCTCCAATTGAGGTGATATTTGATTCGTTACGAACTAGAGAACGAGGTCTACAATTGGGGAAAAGAATGAGAGTTTGAATTTGGATTTTTGAGATCTCAATTAGTGAAAGAAAGTTAAGAAATATGATTGTATTGCATCCTAAGGATTGTTTTGAGTAATTGAGGTATAATGGTGAGGTTTCAAAATGTAAAGAAAAGTTATTGAAATTTAGAACTGAGCATAAAGGATGAATTTGATTTAGAAAATTGTGATATTGAGTTTTAAGGTAAAAACATAGCGAGAATGACTTGATAAATTGACTGAATATTAGAATTGAAATTTGGGGAGTTTTGTAATATGTTATTAAATTGAAACGAGCCAATATAGCACCGGGAAAGTCATGAATAGGCATCGTACATCTTTTATTTAAGGCATGTGCATCATCGAATTATTTGACTGTGCATTAGTAATTGGAATTTTTTTGATTGTTATACAGGCTCCGATGGATCGATAATCCACAGATCGTGCTGAGACTTCCAGGCAAGTAGCTCAGAAGTTCAGGTGAGTAACCTAGTTAGTTTCTCAACCTATATGTGTTACATTTTACGCATCTATACCATGTAGAGTAAGGAAGGATCTGTGTGATTGTTTTGATTGATCTCGGACCAAAGGTTTCCGAAATATTTGGATGTGATATAGAAGTGTTATATGTGCATTAATTGAAATTAATCGGTTTCATTCAAAATTGGACATAGTGTGATAGGCTGTGACACAAGTATTGTGAATTGAGCATGTGCATCTCATGCATAAAAGTATGATCAGATAAAGATAGTTGTGACCGGAGCAGCCAACGTATTTGAGAGCTCTAAGCTCAACGCACAAGACCTCAGGTCCAACGTATTTCAGAGCCTCAGGCTCACCGTATCAGGGCATATCACACCCAACGTATTCAGAGCCACAGGCTCAACGAAATGTGCCCGTCACTGGGACAGTTTCAGGCGCACGGTCACAACAACGAAAAAAAATGGAAGTGTCACATGCGCATTGCATATGTATATGATTGGCTGCGAAATGTGAAAAATGAAATAGCATGTGATAGTTCTGTAAATGCTATTGTGTGATTATGTGTATATGATTTATGAATACATGAGTTGGGTGAACCATCGATGATGGTTTCTCGCTGAGTTCGAAAACTCACCCAACATTGCAAATATTTTTCAGGGATCGATTGGTACCCCGTCAGACACATGGGAGTATTCTTTCAGCATTCAAGTGAAGGTTAGAGGTCGGGATCAGTTCGCGTCTGCATTACATGTCTATATTTTGTATCAAATTGGTTATTCAGAAATTTTTAGTATGAATTGTAATTTGACATGACTCAGGGGTTAATATTTGTAAAAAGAGCCAGATGGCCATATGAAAATTTTGAAATTGGCATGTATGATTCGAAAAGGGCTTTTGCCCTCTTTGATTATTTGACTTCCGCTAGTATGCCTGAGAAGTTACGTATCGATTTTTGATTGAGTTGAGCGCTCTAGCACGCCACCCTCGCGGGGCGCAGTCTCGGATATCACCATTGATATGAGGTCCGGGTCTGGCGGGAGTGGGGTGCTACAAAAATAAAGAGCAATTGAAGAAGAAGAAAAGCTTGGAGATTAAGAGATCAAGATTCAAGAAGCAATTAGAGTTCCTTTTCCTCCTCTTTCCATTTATTATTTATCTTCAATGTTTCTTTTTATAATTTTTTGTTTTTAGGTTGAATTCAGTTATTAATCTGTAAATTTTCTTATTCTAGAATGTTTGTTTCAACTTTGGGATTTATTTATTAAACCTTATGTCTTTACTTCTAAATTCAATGTTGACTTGATTTCAGTAAAGTAATTTTGTCTAATATTGATTTGGTCTTTGTAATCTAGGGTTTCTTATTGAACAATGATAGATGTTAAACTAAGTACTGAAAAGTGATGCTTAATGTTTGAATTGCTAGATTGGACTTAATTAAAAGAATATCTAGAAATAGAATTCTTCATTAGGAGTACTTGAGATTAACCACTGTGTTCATTGGGTTGGATTTCATTTTTGGTCTAGGAAACTGGTTTAAAAATTGGAATCAACACGTTAATTACTTCGAAAGAACTAATTGATAAGAGTGGGTTAATCTACTTGGATCAATATTTTATTTCATAAGGATTACATTATTTCTTTGTTGAGATGAATTCCTATAATATTAGCTCAAATTCTATTAATCGAGCATTGATACTTCTTTAACAACTGAATTTTCATATTTGATTACTTAGCAAATTTAGAAGGTATAAATTTAGTCCTTTAACCTAGTCCTTGTGGATCGATACTTAATTGTTGCAACTAAACCCGTACACTTGCAGAGCCTATCATTGGACATGTCACGGCACCATGTCTAACTCTTCCACAAGTGAAACAAATTTGGGACAATCTTTCGTAAGCAATTCTGATGAGCTCTCCATCTAATTCGACTACTAAGCGAAGGGGAGTGTTGAGGTCGATGTCAACAGCAACTCTAGTGAAATTTCCCCTTTGCAAATTCTAGGTATTGTTGTCTATTTTAACTGTTCGACCGACTAGGTTTCCTGGGGCAGTGAGGATTGATGGGTGATATCTTGAAACAGAAAGCTCGGGGAAGTGCACCTAGGCGCAACCACACACGAAATCTTACCAGTGGATGGTCTAAATCCTAGGTGCCATGCCTAAATGAAAAGGGCGTGACCGGAAATTACCCATGACCCCTGGGTTAGTGTTCGGATATAATCAGCTTCCTCCATAAATTTGATTAGGTAAAAGTCATTTTAAATGTCTACGATTTTAACAGGACCCTTAGGATTCCACATTACGAGCAATCGGGTTTTGAGCAGGTTGAAACCCAGTTTCCTTCCGAGCAATTTAATCACAATTTTTGTTGCCCATTATTGGTCAAGTTTACCTCTAAAAGTGTTGGACAATTCGAGATACATACCGAAGTCTCCTTGAACCAGATTAATGTCTCCCTCAGCAATCTTAATGGGCTCCTCTTCAGGCTAATCTAGTTCTCTCGCTCAAGTGCCTTTACCAGAATGTGTGGTAAGAACTACACTGTAGCTAGGTTGATTGTTCTATAAAATAGGTGCGGGAGGAGGAGGAGGGTCCTCCTCGCGTTCCCGAATGTGTAGTTTCTTTGTAGCATGCCCTTCTTGCTCGATGGAGTTAAAAGCATTATGAGAAGCCAATGTAAACACCGGAGCCTTCAGCTGCTGGCACAAGCCTCCAGCAGAGTGAAGAGGACACCAGTGAAGATGAAAGACTCAAAGCTGAAGAGGGTGATCGTTGCTTGATCAGAAATCAAAACCAAAACCAAAACCAAAACCAAACCAAACCAAAGTCACCAGCTGTTTTAACTATAGTAAGATCAAAGATGAAAGAAACAAATGGAAAAGGAACGAACCGTATCATCGATCTTTGAATCCCCCAAAATAGAAGCAATCAACGACTCTCTTCTCGCTCTTTAGGAAGTGTGTTTTCACTATACAAGAGAAAGAGGATAAGCGGGCATTCAGATCCAAGTAGGACTAGATCGGACCTTGTCTCCTGTCCAGATCTGAACATGAGCTGGTAATACTAATGTTCTTCACCTCCGGTGTTGTCTTTGCTTAAATTTCAATTTTAGCTTTTGTTTGAAGATAATCTCCAAACGAACGTTGCAACGTGCCGTCGATCTTTCAGAAATATTTTCATTCAATCCTCCTTTTCTCTCTCAAACTGCGGATGAGAAAATGACATTTTCTCTCTCGTGGATAGCAATATTTACCTTATAATACAATATGCGAAAACAACATTTTAAGTCCTAAGTTTTATCGAACTTAGCCCATAATCGATAAATTTTAGGTTTTTGGGTTTGAATGGCATTCCTAGACCGAAATACCATTACTTTTTTTTACACTGGAAAGTCAAAATACCAAACTACATTCTAACTAGCGCATAGCTCTATGGTACAATGTTCCCTGTTTATCTCGTTGAAAGATCTCCAATACTATCATTGTTGGACCCCAAACTTTTCTTAGAATTTCGAGTTAAAATTTGACATGAAATGAGAAATTGGTGGTGAATTAGTCATGTGCAAAGAAAAAGACAATTCAAGAATGTGAATTGCTATATGAGATTAAGATAGGTGAATTTGACAATTTAATGATGAGAGAGTATAGGCATATATATGCTTTTGTTATTGATGTCTATGATTAATTATGGTCTAAAGTCTGGTTTTGAGTTTAAATGAAATTGATGGTGAATACATTGTTTTAAATAGAAGTTAAAAATCAAGAAATAAAGAGAAAAAGTGTGAGAATATGAAGAATTGAGAAAGTTTAACTTTTTGGTCATAAAGAGTTGATTTTTTGATTTAACCAGAATTTGAGAAAATGATCTTCATGGAACTTGTAGATTATGTTGAAAGCTTTCTGTTGCCATCAAGTTTGATATTTTTCGATATCGGGAGTGAAAGTTATGATCAGTGAAAGTTAAGTATTATTTTACTTTGTTTTGTGAAAATGTTCATAAGTGTACATTTAGGTGTAATGTGATTTAAGGCAAATTATGGACTGATATGTTTTGAATTGAGTTCATTGATCTACATGAAAGTCATAGAAGATTATCCTAGCTTTTCAATGATGAATAATATGTTATTTCTGGTTATGGAATTTGGAAGATATAAAATTTGGAAGTTTGGATGTTGTTTTAGGATGATAAATTCTGGCAGAAGCTTTGATCGAAAAATTGACCTAGTTAGATGTTGCAATTGCTTTTAAGTTCTTTATGAAAGTTTATGTTTTGATCTTTCCATTAATGTAAAGTATGGTACTTTTGGACCATGGAATAGGAAGTTAAGATTTTTACAAGTTGTTGTTATTGTTTAGGGTGATCCTACCCTTTCCTGTTCTTTTGCTTCTAACTTTTCCGTCCGACATTCGATTGAATCAAAGTGAGAGGATTGATTAAAGAGTTTGAGTTGGACATTTTTCTGAACATGTTTAGATATTTTGATGATATCTTGATCTGTAGAGATCTAATTAAGTTGATTATTGTTTCTAAATAAATTAGAGACATGGGAATACAAGTTATCTTAAGGAATCGAATTTTAATTCAGTCCCTAAGATTTTCAATTTCTGAATTGAAGTATTAAAGTTATAAGATTATATAAGGGCAATTTGGGTATGACACTTAAGTCTAAGAGTTACAAGTCTTATATTGGAAGGCAAAATGGACATTTCCCACATATTTAGAGTATGAAATAGAAGAAGAAGATTGGGAATGAGAAGAAAAAGAAGAGGAAGCTGTGGAAGAAGAAGAGAATGAGAGAAAGCTAGGTTTGGGGATCTTTGAAGATTTTGAAGAATTTGAAGCCAAATCAAGTAAGTATAAGCGTCTTTCCCCTTGATTAGAAGAATGAAACATGTTTTGTGTTAGTTAAGAGAGGGTTATTTTTTAGAAGTTGTCGAATGAGTTAAAGCATATGTTTGATTTTAGGGTAAATGATTATGTTGTTTGTGGATGATTTTGGGGTTGGAAAGAGTGTAGAAAGGATGATTTTATGGTTAAGATGAGATATGTAAAGATTGTAGATGAAAAATGTCAAAAATGAGTGTTCGGAGGGCTTCTGGTCTTGCACGTTGCGACGCACGTAGGTCTCCCACGTCGCGGCGTGCAAGAGTGCCCCCGTCGCGGCGAGCTTCTGGGTTTCGTCGCG
Organism: Erythroxylum cataractarum; assembly: GCA_024703695.1. Lineage (NCBI taxonomy): Eukaryota > Viridiplantae > Streptophyta > Magnoliopsida > Malpighiales > Erythroxylaceae > Erythroxylum > Erythroxylum cataractarum. The sequence goes on from JANJEY010000008.1 coordinate 65,982,400, forward strand.
GTGAGCTCTTTTCCGCCGCGGCGAGAGGTCTTTTCCTGTACAGACATGTTTTGATATTTTGGGCATAACGTTTGCTGTAGATATCCAAATGAGGTGATTTTTGATCTGTTGTGAATTAGAGTCAAAGTTTTACAAGTTATATGAAGAAAGGAAGTTTTTAATCAATTTTTAAAGATCTCAAATTTTGGTCGGAAGTTGAGTATAGATTCTTGTTTCACCATAAGGATAGTCCCAACATGTTTGGAGTATAACTGTCAGATTTCAGAACCAAATTGAATGATTTTGGATTCATTAGAAACTTAAGACAATGGGGAAACTTTTTATAGAAGAGAATATCATCATATTTTGTCATTCACTTGATTAGAGTGGTCATGGAAAATTGATCCGAATGTTTGGACTTTTGGAAGAGTTTGAGTTTTTAGAATTTATGGGTCTTAAAATT
>JANJEY010000008.1:66137783-66147901 GCA_024703695.1 Erythroxylum cataractarum
TGCATAATACGAATGATTAAAGTGTATTGAGTGTGAAATGTGAAATGATGTGAATGTGAATTATGTGTTATATGACTAAGTGAGCCATCGATGATGGTCACTCATTGAGTTCGCAAAACTCACCCAAAAATTACAAATTTTTTTAGGATCAAAAGAATACCCCCATTAGGCAAACAAGAGTATATTTACAGCATATAAGTAAGGGATAGAGGTTGAGATCAGTTCGCGTCTGTATTGTACTTCATTATTTTCGTATTGAATTGTATATATATTCCAAAATTTTTGTATCGAATAATGTATTCAGAAACTTTTGCACAATGTATATATAAATGTATTTATGTTATAATGTAAAGACATTATGACTAAAGTGTCTTGTATTTGTAATGGGCCCCCAAGTGAAATTTTGTTGATTATGTTGTTATGATTGAAAAAGTTTACGAATAAAGTAGGCTTGATTTGGTTATCGATTTCTACATGTTATGTTTTTGGTTTTAAAAAAATTGTACTGAGTTTTGATTGATTAAGTGCTCTAGCATGCTACTCTCACGGGGCACAGACTTGAATATCAGTTAGGATGTCAAGCATGTGTCTTACAGGAGTGGGGTGCTACAAAAAAAATGATTATATTAAAGAACATCCCCTTCATTCAGACTTAAATTTATCTTCCTAAACTTGTTGAAGATTGAAATAGTTACCATGTGTGGTAAATTTAAAAAGGTAAATAACCACATTATCATTTATGATGGTGAGAAAATGATCTTGTTGATATTGAGAATAAAGATTTTCAAAATACTTTCTTTGATATTTTTTTTGGAATTGGTCTATTAGTGATTATTTCTCTAATAAAGCAATCAGATGGATTATGTGTCTTTCCATGAAAGTGTATAAACTGCAATATGATTGGTTTTAAGCAATCTATTGTCAGGATGACGGGAAAGATGTTCTTTTTAATCTACAGTTTGGACCGCCTTGGTTTTTATTCTAATTGTGGTATCTTTGGCATATGAAAAAATGGCTAAGGGATAAGTCATGTGGTTTGAGGAAAGCAATGAAGACAATTGTTATACACTTCAAAACAAAAAATAAAAAATAACAAAGGAGAGAAAAACCTATGTGGATTGAAACGTTTGACACAAATACCTAACAAGTGTTGGGATATCAAGTGTGAGTAGGACTTTCACATTAAAAAGAGATGAAACTAGTGAAGGACATACAAGTAGAAATGACTTATAAACCTAATGACCTAAGGTTTTGGGTTGAAGAAAAGTGTCAAAGTTCATGAATATATTCTCTCACTAAGTCCATGATGATGATCTTTCATGTAAGTGGACTCCTTAGATCCTACAAGAAGGGGGGTTGCCATCTTGTGAGCATCAAGCAAGCCAAGTAACTCGCATGTTTGAAAGGTTACACTCAAAGGAAGAGGTTTATGTGATCTGACAGGCTCTTAGATTACTTAATTTACTAGATCCTGGAAAAGGACAGTAGTAGTGCCTTCACTGTATCTGATATGCTAAGACCAAATTTACACAATTCCTTGAACAGGCAAGCCAATGCATGAAGCGACCAGAAAATCACGTTTGGACCTCATAGTTAGGAACCATTCCATATTGTTCTAAATTATGTTTCTTCACTCTTTAGGAATCCTCCTTTTTTTCTTGTGCTCATACAAGCAATCAGACTTGTTTAACGAGAAACTTTATCATCTGAGAATAAGCTTATCTGAACTTGTATTAGTGAAAAGGCATATCTTTGGTAGAACGTTCTATGTACGATGCTGAAGGCTTTAGTAGAGCATTGAGCTATATCCCACCAAAAAGAAATGTAAAGAGATGGAAGTAAAGAAGAAGACATTAAAGACTTCGAAGTGTCGTGATTCATGACTTAGTGGCGTTGGATATGGTTGGCATATATCAACTCTAAGAAGAATATCCATCATTTGTAGGGGAATGTAGTCAAACTACTTGCATTTTGTACACACTCGCGAAAGGTGGGTTCAGTCGTCAGTGGAAAGCAACCTTATCCTATTATCTAGTTGCGGTACCAAAAAGATTACAGATTTCTCCAAATCTCTTTCCCTGCCTTCAAATTGTATCCAAGAATCTCAATACTAGGAAGGACAATTGGCTGGGGATTCACAAAAGTAGATATTGTCCCTGGCCTAATATTCTGGTGAACCTTTCAAATCTATCACAAACTTGCCTGTATTTGTTGGATTTATATATATTCGGTCGAGCAATTTTGTTCCCCTTGTTTAAAACAATTCAAGATATGTATATTGAGTTTTTATTTTTTAACAAACTAAAAAATAAAAAAAATTATATCCTGTTATTTGATATTATTAAAAACGTATTTACTAAATGCAATGGTTTGAAAACGTGATATGCGACCCTACAAGATAAAGAAAGGCTGGAATTATCCATTACATGACACACGGCACCAACTGGACAGGAATTATCCAGTACATGACACACGGCACCAATTGGCATGTCCACTTGGGATTCCATGAGGACCCCACGTGGCACTTATCCACTTGGGTTTCGTGGAAAAAGAAGAATGTGGAGGCTTTAGAAATGAACAGGGTGAGTCAGATTGTGGAACACAGAATGTGAATGAATCGAGGAAATAGAGAAGTTGGGCGAAAGTTCCCCCATATCTTTTTAGTGAAAGTAGAAACCCCGAAGAGATCTTTAGTAAAAAAGTATGGTAAAGACTGAATCTTTTCCAGGGTGGTAAGTGCACATGGGCGGCACAACACAACCAGTGACCGTCTAGCCTGTCCATTTTATGTGTATATATACGTGACGCTTCTTGGGATGTTCTTCGCATACTAGGATCTTTCACTTGAGCAAGAAAGTGTGCTTTCTCTACGGATCTTTTCTCTATTCATCAACCACAAGTCTTTCTAGGAAAGAGGTTGTTCACCGCATTACTTGGTTTTGGAAGGTAGTTTTGTTTAGAGAAGTTGATACAGAAACAATGGACGGCAGAAAGCAAGCTGTTACTTCTTCATTCACAGCTGAACTTTTTGGCACCAAGGAGTCACCACCATCGTCTTCCACGGGGATTTTTTCTTCCATCTTTCCACCTCCATCCGCAGTATGAACACAAGTTGATCGTTTATATGCTGTTTTGTTTGTTTTGTTATATATATGCCATACCATTCCTGCCATATCTAGTGAAACTAAGTATGCACCTTGTTTTCTTGTTATGGGTATTTATTGGATGTTTAAAGGTCAGATTTTGTACCATATTTCGCGTTGTTTCGTCAGTTTTACTTAATTAAGTAACGATTAGAGATTAGGAGAGCTGGGAGGGAAAGATTTGCAGTAGTTCAATATCGAAGTTTTTTTCCTAGAGAAGATTACGTGTTTCTTCTTAGTTGTTACATATCAAGAAAGTTTTGAAATAAAACTACCAAGTTGTTTTATTGGAGCTTAAAAGTTCATCAGTTTTTGGAGAATACCTGAGCTTTTGCGGTAACCTACACAGGTTTCGGGAAAGAAATCCTCAAACTCTGATGTGGGGGGATCTTGGGGAAAGCAATCATCTGGAAATTGGAGTAAACAAGAAGTTCCAGGTTTCTGACTTTGTATACTTTTCCTCTCCCATTCTCTTCGCAACAGTCATTATGTTGGGAATAAAAGAAATCAGTCTTCTAGCTCATCATGTCCTGCATACACTTACGTGCATTAATCATCATTGGGTACAGTCCATGCCCTGGACATTGATTTTTGACCTTAACATAGCCAAATTTTCAACAACCGCATGATGGTGCCCCTTTTTAAAACCTTGCCATTCAGTTCTGATTCAGGGAACTTGGGGAAAACTGCCTCACATTTTTCTGTTTTTCATGACAAATCAGCTATGAACGGGGAGGCAGCAGGCTATAACATTCTGGACAAAGAGAGGGGTTCAGCCTTTGAGGAAGAGAGAGTCCAACCGTGCCCTTTAAGTTCATCACTTTACTATGGTGGGCGAGACAACTACTCCCGGGCCCCAAGTAACCAAACAGCTGGATCGCATGTGAGTGTGAGCATTGCCATTGTTTCAATTTTTAAAGTCAGGTCGATCAGGTTCGACAAATATACAGGACTATTGTACTAATTTTACTTTCTTCGTGAATTAGTATAAGAAAGATGGGAGTGAAGACGATCCAAGTGGAACCAATTCACATGGTGCTTCCAGAGGAAATTGGTGGCAAGGTAGTTTTTCTTACTTGGACTACAAGTCCTTTACATACATGAATCTGCTTTTGATTGTAACCATCTGCTATGTGTATGCACAGGTTCGCTTTATTATTAGGACCTTAACTCCATTTGGCATGTGAATTGTCCATCTATTTTTAAAGGTATCTACAAACATGTACTCTAACATGTGCATGAATCCTCGTTCTATGTCATTTCCTTTTCTACTTTAGCCTATGCACGTTTTGTCAAAGTTAGTTGAACAAGTCCTTTTCTTCTTTCGGAGGATCAAACGATAGTTGTCATGTTTTTATTTATTTATCTACATGATTTGTATCAAGTTAAAATCATAGTTGGTTCTGCCTCTCTTCTTAAATTGTTGTAGAGTTCTGTTTCAAGTTGGGATTAAATGTTGCCTTTCATGCCTAATGCAGGAATTCATGAAGCCTTGTGGGTAATAGAACATGATAAGTAAATAAGTAGCTGATCTGGGTGGATTTCTCTGCTTTGTAAACATATCCTGATATATTTTAGTACCCCCAATGAAAACTATGTCCAGTGCTCGTCAAGCTTTGTAATAACCTTATAGGCCCTACTCAGGTTTGTGATTTTATGTATGTAAAATATTGCATTGGTGTCTTTCTGACTGTATAGTTTGAAGAAGCTTGGATGAATTAGTATTTTGCTTTTCAACGAATGTTCCTCAAATGAGTGCAAATGATTCCAGGAAAAAAATGACAGCGTATCAAGCACGATGCAATTTCTAAAGCTAATGAGTTCACATACAGCAAAATGGAGGGCTGATCCTCTGTTCATTTTTCTCTGTCCTATTCTGTTCACTTTGACACATGAGTGGATGACTCAGATGCAAAGTGGACAGGATAGGACAGGAAAAAATGGACAAGAGATTTGAGGGGAGCAAAACAAATGGTTTCCCACAAAGTTTGTAAATGAAATACAACTAACCATCTCCATCAACAAAATAAGTAAAACACATAAAATAATAATAACAAATTAAATATGAAGCCCCTGCTTCACTATCAATTACATTGGAAAGTAATCAAAAATGATACAAATTATTTCCCAAGTATGCAAATGATGTATACGAAAATTTTATATTTTTTAGGATTTTGTTTGGTTTTTACGTAAGTTATCTTATTTTAGTATTTTACTTAGTTTATTGGATAATATTTGATCTTGGGATAAGATTTATCATGAGATTAAGGACATTTCAAGCAAAAACATAAAGAAAATTATATTTTTTACTACCCAAGTTCTGACACGCACTCATATGTCAAATCGTACCGAACGTGGACCATCTACATGAAGACATAACTGAGAACACAACTTAGAGAGAAACCTTGTGACAGAAAGAATGTTCGAATAGTGACATGGTCTAAGACACTAAATTGTTTTAGTATTTAAATGGATAAACTTTGGGATTAATTATTGAATTGATATTTTTGGATATTGATTAATGTTTGATTTCATGCATATGAGATTACGAAATTTTTTGTATGAATATATCTAACATAATTAAAGAGAGTTGTATGTAATTCTAGAGATTAGACAATATAAATCTTCCAAATTTAGTTCAAACTTAATAGTAAAATTCACCAATCCAATAAAGAAATATTAAGTTTTAACTAAAAAGTGACTTCAATTTATCAACCTAGGATTAGGATTTGATAATCTTGAGAAAGAGATTAACCTAAATAGGAATTTCCATGAGCCAATCATCTCAATTGAATCTCATAATAAATGGTTAATAACTTAAGAAATCTTAAGGGGATTCATTACCTAAGTGTGATCTGCATTCTTGGTTATTAGTTGTGTTGAACTTTAGTTTAATTTTTCATTTTAATTAAATCATCACCTTATTCTTTATTTTAGATAATAGAAAAGAGGTAACTATTAATGCTTATAGTCCTTGTAGGATTGACACGATACTTATTGTCGTTATACTATAATTCAATAGGTGCACTTGCCTTTGTAGATCTATAGGGTAGGATCTTGTGTATTTATTTTTTGGTTTTCATTTTACTATAGTTCAATAGGTGCACTTGCCTTTGTATATATAAAGGGTAAGATCTTGTGTATCAAGTTTTTTGCGCCATTTATTAGGATTATATTATTAGGAAAACCTGATTTTTTTAATCTAACCATTATTTATCCTTTTAGTTCTTTTCATTTATTGTTTATAATTTGTTGAGTTATTATGTTGACTCATATGCTTTGTTGCTTTTACAGGTCTTTGGGTTAGTTTATGACTCACAGAAATCCATCTAATTTGATTGAATAAGATCAAAAAATTAAGAGGACAACTCTTAGAAATCTTTAAAGGACTTGACTTGGAGAGTTAGTGCTATCAACAGATAGAGGAATTGGAACATCAAATTAAAACCGAAGAATAGGAAATCATGGTAGAACAAATAAGGAAAATTTTTTATTGTGTTAAGCTAAACTTGAATAAGATAGATTCCAACATTACAAGGTTGACTACTAGTACCAACAACTTTGAGATAAAACTAAACATTATTCACATTGTGCAACAGTTTGTCTTGTAACATACCACTCTCATAAACTATATACCCGGCATACCAGAGTATATCTGAGCATATACCCTATAAAAATGGCACGTTAGAGCAATCATATTATCTTATTTATGACATCACAGTATCACAAGATCTTTAAAAGATCAAGCATTCTCATTTCATTCACAAACATAACATTCATTGTGTCATTACAATTTATAACTCATATATAAGCATTACTTTTCATAATCCATATATTTACATTTCAAAAAAACTGAAAGTTTACTACTCTATATAGAAAATATCCAACATGAGATGGAATGTTAAACCAAAATATCCTAGCTGGACTCTTCAATGCTAGCTGACCAAACCTTTGAGCCATTCTTGTTTCCCAAATTAATAGTACTAGATTTCTACTAGTTTGCCTTAAAAGCTAGGTCTCCCTTGTACCTGAAAATCGACGTTACAATTTTGATGAGTTTGCAAACTCAGTGAGTGAACCATCATCAATGTACTTACTCAAGTCAAAACACAAATATCACCAGTAAGTAACCAAATTCAATGAGTACATCATATCATTCCATTGTATATACCATATCACCTTTCATCACATTTCAATAAGTACAACATGTACACAAATATTGCATATCACATATTAAAACAATTCATTAATTCATCGATGGTTCTAGTTACGTTAATTGTAACGAAAGACGCCTTGATCTTATGTTGGTATGATTGATGAACCGGATTGTCTGAAGATGCATATAGTAATGATAGCACAATTTTGAGTACTCATAAAGTTAATATACAATTTTAAGGTAACACATAGAGCCCAAGTGGGAGATTGTAAGGATTTTTAATCAAACATGTGGGCTTATATGTGTGTAATTGTATATAAAAGCTATCATATAAGGTTGAGCCCAATTAATTAAAGTGGTCTAATATTTTTATGATATTTGGGCTTTATGCATCTATTTTAAGTGTGGGCTCTATATGTGTAGAGTCCGGGCTTCTATTTCTAGTTTTATGATGGGCCAAATTAGAAATTAAATTAGGCTTTTATCCTAATATAAAAGGTTATGGTCTCTAAATTAAATGTAATCCAATTCTTGTCTGAAATCCCATCGTCAGAGAAAAAGTAGAGAGTTACGAAAAACTCTGAAAAAAGGGTTACGTTCTAATTTGGAAGACAAAACCGCAAAAACTTCAGTGTAAATTTTACAATGAATTCAGGCATGCTTTCACTTTAATTTTATTCTTGATGATTTAATATGAATTGATATTGGATTTTAAAGGGATTAAAACCCCTACATAAGTTACTTGGGTGGTGTAATTTTATCGCAGCCTTCAAAGTTTTATTCATAGTTATAGAGACTAAGGGACGAGTAAGGTACCTACAGGGTGAGTTCGACTAATGAACCGATCTCCTACTTTAGCTTTGGTTTTATATTTTCCCCCAACTGAGAAGATCATATCCAGCCATCTGCTTCCTTCCTTCCTTCGACTAAACCCTTTTCTTTTAAGGTTGCTAGTGTTTTATGACCTACATGGCCAAGTTGGAACATCGCACGGTTTGATTTATGTAATCATTCAGTCACCCATACTACTATGCCATAAACATTATAGATTACGAACACAAGAAACTAAACTACATGAACTAATTAAAAGACAGTATGGTGGTATATTTGTTAAACATTATACAACATCTCCAGTATTTGATTCCATCGCCATCTAACACATACAAATGATGTATAATTGCCTCTAAATACTTGACTGATTATTTAATTTATTATTACATAAATAAGCAAACCATAAACACCTCTAATTGTCGTAAGTACGACACTCATCTGTCTCCGGATTGTCCTCGCAGTAGTCCTCCAAAGGGTCAGACCCTTTCTTCTTGTCCCGCTCGTGGCTGGCTGCCGCGCTCAGCTCCTCCACCTCGTCCCACGCAGCTACACACTCCCCGCTCGCCGGATTCTCTGCACACGCCTCCTCTGCTTCTTTTATGCTCTTTTCCACTCTGTTCGACAGCCCCTCCGGCGCTGCTCTTAGTGGTCCGACCACTCTACAAGTCCTCCCCCAAGGTTTGTTTAATCTAACGAATTGTTGAGCCTTTGGTATCTCTGCTGCTTTGGATGAGAACCTAGGCGTAGTAAGGTTAAGACTAGATATTGTCGCCATTTTCAATAAACTGCTAGAGTTTGTTGTTGCGACAGATTTTGTAGAGAAGGTGACGAGCAGCGGATATAATTGAGCCTCGCGTCGATTAATGGACACACATTTCTTATCGGCCGAGGACGAATCCTACTCTTCCACGTCGTACAGTTTGCAGATATTCTAACGGCCTAGGTGATATTTCTTTTCTCTCGCTTACCGCGTACGTAAAGTAAATAGTATGAATTAAATTAGAAATATATATCTCTAATAATTTTGTTTTTTTTTTTTTCTTATTATCTCCTAAGGTGAATCTTGTCTTTGTGTTGTGTTATAATAATGAAATAATTGTCGAGTTAATGTTCTGTTGTATTATTTATGGTAGTGAAATAAGTTTGCTTATTTTATATGAATAAGCTGGGACGAATAGGTTATTCCTTTCGTTCATTTATTTTAATTAAAAGGGCTTATACAATTTCTTAGAAAAAGTGAAAAAATGTAATCATTTTTATTTGATTTGAGAATTTCGAATTAAAAGTAATTTTCAATTTTTATTTATTTATTGAGTCCAAACTTTTTTCCTATTAATTTGCGCAAGATTGTTATTTAATATTTTATTTTATCTGTTTAGTTTATTGTCATAAGTTAGTGCCTTATTTTTCAAGTATTAGGTTGATGTGTAAACTCTATAAAAAGTCACGAATTTAAGTGAATAAACGCGGTTCAACTTTTCTCTATTTTAGTCTTCTGTGTATTTCAACTTTTTAACCAACATTCTTTTAGTATCAGAGCCTTTATTTTTTAAGACTCGTGAGAGAAATTTGTGTTAGGATTTTAATCCCTTTAAAATCCAAGATCAATTTATATTAAATCATCAAGAATAAAATCAAAGCGGAAGCATATTTGAATCCATCGTAAAATTTACACTGAAGTTTTGCGGTTATGCCTACCAAATTTGAACGTAGTCCTTTTTTTCAAAGTTTTCCGTAACTCTCTGCTTTCTCTCTGACAATGAGATTTCAGACAAGAATTAGGTTACGTTTAATTTGGAGACCATAACCTTTTAAATTAGGATAAAACCCTAATTTAATTTCTAGTTTGGCTAATCATAAAACTAAAAATAGAAACCTGGTCTCTACACATATAGAGCCCATACTTAAAATAGATACATGAAGCCCAAATATCATAAACATATTAGACCACTTTAATTAATTGGGCTCAACTTTATACGATAGCCTTT
>JANJEY010000008.1:66285549-66296218 GCA_024703695.1 Erythroxylum cataractarum
CAACTATGTTCATAGATCATGTCTGAATAATAATTTTAAAAACCCTATTTATGTCTGTCTTTCCCACTCCACTCCATCACTTCACTTTCCTCTCTTGTGAAGTTGAATTTCAGGCTTGCTTTTGTTGATTATTGGATTTAGTATCATATTACATTGGGATTTGGAAATTTTTAGTTTAGGTTTTTGTCCATGCTCACTGTTATATGTGAATTACTTCATGCATCATTTGTGTTATGCATCAGTTATTTTTCTTTCATTCAATTAGTTCTTATTCACTTAAATTTATCCCTATTTCATGTTACACATATTTTAGTTATTAATTATTTATTTAGCATTCATATATATTCATGTTCATTTGAAATTCTAGTAATTACAATTTGCAAGTATGTATTTAACCTTCTTTTGTTGCATTTCTCATTGTGTTCCCAATTTTGCACTTAGGTTAATCTTTTAAGTATTTTGTGAATTTCATTAACATTTTTTAGCTTAGTTTGATTTCTAGTTGTGTTCATCATCACTCATTTTTATTTGTGTATCATAATTTCATAGTTAATAATGATTATATAATCAAGTGTAGGTAGGATTGCTATTTAGTATTTCCACTTTTTACTTTCTCACACTTGTTCTTTTTAGGTACGATGACAAGGAGAACATAAGCCATGTAGCAAAGGAGAGAAAAGAAGAAACCACAAAAGCAACAAAGAGGTGAAGGCTCTTCCAGAGACCAAGCTAGAGTGAAGTCACCATTAGCTCGAGAGGCCACTCTACCTCCTCTTACATGTCATGAGATGCTTCAATTCAGTTTTGACGCTCATGAAGTCCAATTTTGAAGTTCCTGAAGTCCAATTTCAAAGCTCATGAAGTTTAATTTCAAAGATTGAAGGACAGGAAAGTTAGGATAGGTAGTTGCATAGATTAGGAAGCATTAGAGTGATTTAGTTCGGCATATAAGTTTAAGATTTGCTAAGTGTGGGAGTGTGGTCCAGGTTCTTTAAGATAGTATAGCCCACTTATAGGGAGCTTAAACTAGAATTCTTCTCCACTTTCTTTTTCAAAAAGGGTCAATTTAGTTGGAACAAGTGATAGATTATGATTTTATAGTTATAAACAATAATGACACAGTGTATTAGTAGTTAGCACTAATTACTACGGGTCGATTCCACTAGGACTATAAATATTATTACTTACCATCTTTCAGTTATCTAGTCTAACAAATTATTTTGATGATAACTAATCAAATGAAAATTTAATATAATAAACTAAAATAAATTAACATGATTGACTAACTAGACCAATGATTAAACTTAGAAATAATCAAAGTAAAGATTGGTACTTGGCCTTCAAAACCCCCAGGTCTTTTCATGTAATCATGATTTCACTACTTAATATAATCTATAGTTTATTGGATTGTGAAATTCTTGATCTTATGTTAATATCTTTGATCTAAACTATCAACACCAAATCCTCAATTGATTAACTAAAATCTCTTTCTGGTCAAAACCACTAAGATCATATTAATCAATTATTGAATTTCACGATTAGGTTTGACCCTAATCTAAAAGATTTATATAGATCTATCTCTACGTTTGCTTGCAACTCCTATCAATTATGGTAGGTCTATTCATACAAAAAGACTTACTAATCTCATTTGCATGAAATTATACATGAAATAATATGCTAGCAATATTAATTGGAGAATAATTATGAACACATAATTAAATCTTAATAAAATTAAAGAACGAATTAAGTTAAAATAAAATCATTACATGTTCTATCATAGGGTTAATCTAATCCACGTACTAATAAAAATTTATCTGTTAATCATAACATATTCATCATCATCGTTGATGTTCGTCGCTGGCATTATTAAAGGTTATAGAGGCTGTTTGGGTTATCCCATATGCTAAAAGTAATTAGAAAATCACTACTTCATTTGTTACAACTATCGTCCATGTTTTTTTAACTTCCTTTTCATCCTCCATATTGTGGAGTTATATGGCAAGAACGATCTTTCTTATCATCTCCCATAAAAGTTATGGTGTGTGTTGGACATCTATGTACTTCATTGTTGTCTCCTTTACCTTAAGTGACTCCATTTATTATTACGTTCTACTCCTTTTGTACCTTATCCTCTCTCTTTACACTAAAACATAAGCTCTGTTGATCTTTTCAACTAACCTCATGTACCTTAACATGTCAAGGTTGGCAATAGCCATATGGCAACCCATGGTCATCGTTATAGAAGTATCAAACCTATTTTGGTTCTTTATCATCCTTATTTAAAAAGTCCATTCATAGGCGTTTCCCTTCTTTCTATTACCTAATTTTTTAGAATATCTAGCAAAATAATAATGTAAATTACATGGCATTGTCTTTATTATGAACTAAAGATAAATGATGTCATTAAAGATCATTACACTATTGTTCTCCCTCCTTTGGCAATCATATTGGCATTATCTTATGCAAATAATTAAAGATTAGAGATAGGATATGGTTACTCCTACTCTAAGATTATAGATAACTTTTCCCCTTGATATAGATATCCAAAGTTCCAAAAGAACATGGGTAAGTAGTTTACTTAGAATTCAACTATATAGTCAAGTGTAAAGAACACATATTATATCCAAAAATAATTAAAGGAAAATTTAATTAAATTTCCTCTAAGCCTAAACTTAATCATATTTCTTTTATCTAACTTTGCATTCTTATTCACCCTGAAAGTAATGAGAATTTCAAAGGTGAACTCCCTATATGAATGTTCATCAATAAAGAAAAATATAAACCATCCTAAATTCTCTATATGCATCCTTACTTCAAAAGCTAAACATATGGTCTCTAGGGATTCTTAATTTATACACCTATTTCATTGAAAGGTTTAGCTTTTAGATAGGCATACATTTCACAATAGAGGGCCCTGGTGAAGGTTAGCTCAAATGCTTTATTAAAGTTGGTTACCTTAGTTGAGGTTGGCTATTCAACGTTGCCTAAATTGCTCGAACCTTATTTTTTCATCTTGTAGATTGTCGAATACTTATTTTTAACATTATGTGAAAGTTGAAAATTGAAAATAGGTAAGAAACAGCTCAAAATATTGAAATTTAAAAATGAATATCTAGATTTTTCAAAAATCTACATTTAAGGATTAGAAAGTAAATCTTAATGGAAAGTTAGAGCTAATGTTGAAAACTTCGTGATTTCTTTTTATAAAACTTGATTTGGGCAATGGATATATGAAATGATGAGAGAATGAGATAAATATGTAGGGCGTTAAAAAATGAGGTCTAGTGTGACCCTGGAGCATTTAAAATTTTTGGAATGTTTATGACATAGCCATGCATACCATAGATCCATCTTGAACCTAATTTTTCAAGATATGATGGCCTAAACCATGAACATGTCCTAAACCGTGGATCCTACTATTAAGAGCTTTACTAAGATATAGTTTATGACTCAAGTATGTCCCAAAGTCATGGATTAGTACGTTTTATCACCAATATAGAAACAGTTTGAAAAATAGACATGTCTTAGGTCATGTTTAACAACTATATTAAACATCTAACTCATTTTTAAGCTTTCTAGGAGCTTGTTCTTTGAGTCTTTTCTGCCTAATTATCTTCATATCTCCTTTATTTATCTTCATATCTCCTTTATTGGATCATGTGTTTCTTCTCTTGCACCTCTATCTTTAAAAGAAGTATGGAAAATATGAAACACAAAATACAAAGGATCTACTAAAATAACTAAACCTATTAACTAAAAATAGAACCTAAATAATTATAAAACAAATTTTCAACTTATTGTCTTTAATTATAAAATATTCAAATAAAATTAAAAAAATTTTCAATTTTCAATTGGGTTACCTGCAAAAATGCAATATTTTAGGTGGACTCCTCTTTTAAACTTGATTAATTTTTGAAGTAGTATGGTTACTTCCTTCTTCATGATGATTACGGAAAGTTAATTTCATTTAAAGGGTCATCATCTCTCATCTTGATGTTCTTCGTTACTCCCTTAGTTCTTAACTTTTTTTAGCATTTTATCTCATTTTTTGATGACTTACTTTAAAATATTAAAACAAATAGCTTGTCTAATGTCATAATTAAGAATAAATTGAGTTTTATTATTTGAAAATAATAGCTCTTCGTCTCTAATCATAGGTATGAGTTGACCTTTCCTAACATTTATTATCACCCTTATTACAGGGAGGAAGGGCCTACCTAAGACTAAAGCTTTTTTTTTCATCTGTATCTGTATCTAGAATACAAAAATTAGTTGGAAAAACAAACCTATCAATTGTTTCATGGCATTCTCTTTAATACCCCTATGACTTTTCATCGAGTTATTTGTAAAATACAATACTCTTCTAGTAGGTTTTGGTTTATCTAGTAATGGTATATTGCGTTGATGCTTGAATCTAAATTCACTAATTTTTTATTAATATCAACACCACTAATAATGGAAGAAATATTAAAATTTCTTATGTCATCCAATTTTAGTAGTATGGCGTCTTAAACAATTTTGATGTTGCCTTCCTTTAATTTTGTCTCTAAAACTTCCTCCTCAAGGTCCTCTTCTTCTTGATCTTCCTTATACTCCTCTTAAGTATTGATTTCTTTCTTCATATTTTTTATTTTTTTTTTCATGTAAGATATTCTTAATCATTACTCTCTCATTAGTGTTTACATCTTATTATCTTATTTCCTTTTGGATAGCAATCAATTCCTCATTCCTTCAGGTAACATCCTTCACTTATTCCCTAATTTTGGGCATGATATTAGTAGGCAATGTATCTTGTGATCTCTTAATTATAGCGTTTTTCAGTTGACCAATTTGAACTCCAATATTTCTCATTAAAGTTTTATGATTTTGAAATTAATAAGTAGTCTCTTGCATGATGCTCTCATTGTCTCTGCTAGAATTGGCTTCTTCTCTCATCATCTCTTCTAGAATTAGCTACTTCTCTTGTTTCATATGTTGTTGAAATATTAGAGGGGATTGTTTTTAAGGTTGTTGTTTGCTTCATTAGCAATTTGGATAATTGTTCTATCCCAAATTATATTTCTTGTTGTAGGGATTGTTTTGCCTATGGAAACTTCCTATAAACTCAAATTGCTAAATCAATTTGGTCACATGATTTCTAGCTTAACATTTTATACCTTTGTGTCCTCCCCGATATAATCTGTAACTCATACTTGATTTTTTCTTGGCAACGAGCTTAAATTTTCTAATTTTCTCACTATCACCTCTATATGAGCTGTTAAATTAGTCATAATGTCTACATTACGAATGCCTTAATTTTTTCATTTTGGTCTTTCCTGACTGCCTCTTATAGTTTTTCATTTCCATCTCTGCTATTAACTTTAAGAAGCCTATAGATTCTTATTATTCAATGTTCCAACCATTATGGCATCTACCATTTGCCTTATCGAATTGATTGTTATATTTTAGAAGGTCTAGAATTTTATCTTTATAAGAAAGGCATAGTATGGAAACTTCCTCAACATATCCTTGCATCTCTCCAATGTTTCATACAATCTATCATTTTTTAATTGCTAGAAAGAAGAGATATCATTCCTCAAATTCGTTTTTTTCGAATGGCCAAAAGTATTTAGCAAGAAACTTCATTATAAGACTCTCCAAAGTAGTAATTGATATGATAGTGATAGTTTCAACAATTGTTTTGCCTGATTCCTCAATGAAAATGGGAATAACCTTAGTTCGATGGCATCATCAATTGCCCTATTTATTGATATTGAGTGTGTTATAGATCTACAAGAAATTGGTGATGTGCGAATTAGGAATCACCTATATCAAAGCCTAAGTTTGATTGTAAAATTTCACATCAAGGTTTAATGAAGACATCTATTCATAAATCAATCATCATCATACTCATTAAAGCACAAGTTCATCAATTAACCACAATCATCAACCACTTAACAAGATATCATTTTCTTAAATAAGCAATATCATATCAAGGATTAAGAATCCATGTAACTCGATTTCATTACACATATTCTTCGTCAACTTTTTATTCATTTCCACTAAATCGTTAATCTTGGGATCCTTATTTCATTACCTAAGTCACCTCACTTAGGTCTTTTGCCTAAGCCACCTCACTAAAGTCTTTGTTTAAGAAAATTTGTCTAGGTCACCTCACTTAGGTCTTTTGCCTAAGCCAACTCACTTAGGTATTTGCTTGAGAAAATTTGCCAAAGACATCTCACTTAGGTCTTTTGCATAAGCCACCTCATTTAGGTTTTTATTTTAAAATTTTTGCCTAAGTCTCATCACTAAGGTCTTTCATTTAATTAATCCATTAATTATCAATTTTTTTAATGAAGAGCACTTCACTTCACGTTACATTTTAAAACAAACAAACCATTTTCTCTATAGCAAAAAGTTTAAGGCACATGCTATAAAATTTTAACACATTCTAATAATTAAGACAAAATTCATACATAATAGCATTGAAAACTTAGAAAATTTCTCACGAATATTCACATATTTCCTACACCATCCATTTCAAAACATTAACAACAATTTTATGGGACATTCACAATGGCTTAACAAAATCACAAATTTTACTCATAGATTAATAAATTCTCATCAAGCACAAGATTAAAATTCATTTAGATATAAACCATAAATTTTTTCACACTTATAATTCACAAAATCATACACACACACACACGCACACATGCACACACACGCACACACGCATATATGTGCACAATTTTCATATTGATCATCTTTCAAAATTCAATTTTTGTAGTCCCCAAAATTAGCTCCCATCAATAGAGCACATATGATGCCTTAGCAGCCTTACAGCATATGGTAAATCAGTTATATCTCCAAAATCATTACAAATTTATCTAAACTACTTTACAAAAAATTATCCAATGTCTAAACCTATAACTTTTATGTTTTAACCAACTTTTGAATTGGTCCATATTTACTTAAATCATTTGCATAATCTCGGACTCAACTTTAATCCTTCTAGACATAATAGTTTTAGAAATTTGACCATACGTATTAACTTGGAAAATTTAAGCACTCTTTTTAAGGAAATAAATTAGACATGTATATATACATTTTTTATGTTTTACCCTTTGTGAAATTTGTAACTCTTTTCCCCTAAAAAATTAGAGCAAAACAACTAAGGTATTCACGTCCAAATCATAACAACTACACTTATTAACCTATATCTCACAAACTAAACAATATTTCCTCAAACCCTTTTATAGCCAATTTGAACATATATAAACAGCCATGAAAGATTAGCATTTCTAGTAAAAAAAATATCAAAATTATCATAGAAAATTTTGTTTCAAGAGGGGTTTAGGAAGGGATACAATCTCACTCACATATTGTTGGAAATCAAGTCTCCTTTTCCTCCAAACCTCTTCATTTTTTTCCTTCCTTCACTCTCTTTTCCTCTTCTCCTCTAGGAGTGTCATTCTTTTCTATCCCAAATCCTCCTTTTTGGTAACTCTTAACCCTAAGTAACATATTTTTTAAAAAAAATGACATCGATGCCTTATAATTTGAAATTCTGATTATACCCTTAATGAGCATCTCTCCACCTATTGCTTCCTTTCGTCCTTAATTGTCCATTCACTCTTTATTTTTATTTTAATATATTTTTACATATTTTATCACTTAAAGACATATTAATTACAATTAAATAATTTTCATATAATAAATACAATTTATTTCACTGCCACACATTTTTCTCCAATTCATTCACTAACATTAATTATTCTTAACTTTTCTCCAAAAATTCTAAGTCACCAAATTTACCCTCAAGTTTCCACCAATTATTCACAAAATATATCCTCATTAAACTAATCATAGCAAAAAATTGAAATTCCACTTCAAATACAAAATACTAAAGAAAATCAAGTATAAGAATGTAAATAACAGGAAAAAACACACTATATGGGGAAATATAAATTAATAGGACTAAATAACAATTGAGAAAACTAAACAAAAATTTATGGTGTGGCACTTGGTTATGGATTTGTCTATTTCCTTTTAGGGAGACACTAGGCTCCAACATATTATAACCCTAGGTCATGGATCTTTATGTTTCTTTTGAAATTAATACATGGTATATTTGGCATGACAGTGTCACCAGATCGTGGATTATACTATTTCTCTTATGATTAGCATATGGTCTCTAAAAGAGTCGTGGATCAGGTCGTGTTTCTCTATATAATTTCTTTAAAACCACATAGTCTCTTTAGATTGTGTCCCTTGTTATACTTGATCCATCGGGATACAAGCTGATATATAGATATGCATCAAATCATATTTTAAAAGAATTATGATTTTCTTCATGTTTTTACTTGAAATAACTTCCAATTATTTAATAAGTTTATTCTACACTTAACTATCATAATTACATGAAAAAGAAATAAAAATTAAGTCAAAAGATAATTTAATATGAAAATCAAGCAAAATACTTAATAAATTATTTTTTTCTTGTACATCACATACCCTAGTCATCTCATGTCAAATCTATCTTTATGTTTGTTTTAGTGCAATATATTTTTTATCTTGATAATATTTGCTCGAATTTTTTATTGGTGTAATCCACTTTGTTCATGAATTTTATTGTTTATTGATCCATATATTTTTCCTTTATTACGGTTATTCTTTAAGATTTGGTTTCACTTTTAAAAGTTGTTTTATAATTGGATTTTTGTTTGTCATCTTAGCTTTACGTACGTTAATTAAAGTCAATCTAACATGTTCCTATGAATTTGCTTTGTTAGTTTCTATGATGATGGTTGAGTTGTTTTTTCATACAAATACAATGTTTCTTTTATCTTTATGTTGACCATTCTAAAGTCTAAAGTGTTTTTTTTATTTTCTTTCTATTTAGTAATACACTATCAGTCAATTATTTTACTACCTTTAGCAAATTTTCTATTCCAACTATTTATGTGGTGTTAGCAGTTTAGCTCAGTTTTACCTGGTTTTGATTCTTGCCTATGTTTGCTTATGGTCGCTAAGTGTTTTGATCTCAATCTTTGTTTATAGTTATTTCCTTTGATTTTTACCCTTGAGCATCCTATCTAGGCATATATATTGTTTCTAGCCAATTAATAAATTTATGGACTGAATTCTAATTATTTTTATTTCGTTTTTTAGTTAAAGTTATCTTCCTAATTGCTTTCATCAATTTCCTAATGTTTGATCTTTATGTTGTGTGAAGGTTACTTCTATAGTTAAGGTTTTTTTTCCCTCTCTCCCTCTTTTGAAGTTAATAATTAAGGTCATGGTTTTTAGAAACTCTTTAATAAAATTATACATAAGTCACATATTTTCAAAGACCTAAATTTAAGGGTTTTTCTAAGATTAGAGATGTGAACTCAAGTTCTTAAGAACCCATTCAAAACTTAGGTTGAAAAATGAACTAAGATTGACCATGTTGCATGCTTCCCATTGCACATTGAATGCTTTAAATTTGTTAAAATATATGGATGCATGACTAGTTGAAGAATAGTGAAAAAAGAAGAGAAATCACCAAATGAGATTGGACCTAATTAAGACTGATAAAAGAACAAAATAAAATGTTAAAAAGTGGATAATAGGTTTTTAACTCAAATTTGTTATATTAGATAATTAAGTAAAATCAGTCAATTTCTAAACTTCAGGGATGCTCATTATCAGGAAGTCATAGTTTAGATGCATTAGTTAAGGCCCAAAAAGCTTTAGAAATCTCCCATTTTCTTTAGTATCAAACTTGTTATAACTGTCATTAATTGAATCAATAGATAATGGTGGAGAATTAATCTGATTGGACTCAAAATAGAGTAGACATTAATTTCATACTCTATGTCTAATCGAAATATTGTATGATAAAATGATTGAATTATACAAAAAATTTGTACACGGAAAGGTTAGTTAAAACTATTTTGATGTTCCTAAATATTTGAGTGCTCATGATGCATTACTAAACATCAATCTTGATTTATGATTATAAATTGTTTAATTGGAGAATTAAAGATAAATTAAAAGTAGTTTGAATTTATCTAATTCTAATTATGAATTAGAATTAAAATTTATAATCATTGCTAACATATTTAGGAACCTAATAAATCTTACAAAAAGAACAAGTTGAAAAGAACAAAGATATTTTAATCAAGTTGGACTTAATTGTAAAGTTTGAAAAACTTTATGATTAAATAAGGATCAATATGAAATATTGGATCTTATTTGGGCATATTTGATATTTAATTAGAATTATCTGTTTAGAATTTAATTTCAATTAATTTAATAAAATATCCAAAACTTATTATAAGTAGGATTAACCCTCTCTATAAGAGTTACCGAGTTCTCTTAACATGTTCTGTGAATATCCTTAGAGGTCAGGCACTTATATAGTCACAGTGGTTAAGATGAATCTATTTTGAAAACGGTTCATGGGATATGATAAGAAAGAATCAAGTTTTGAAATAAATTACAAATTATGATTCATGCATTGTTATGATTTATGTGTTAATCGTTTTATAGAATTAAAGTGATATTGGTTTTCCGAAAATCAAAATATAAATAAGTTTCGTAATTATTCTACTACGGTTAGAATTGGTTTTTAATTCATACTATAAAAGATATATGTAGGATGTAAATTTCGATAACCACTTTTTATTTTTATTAATCA
>JANJEY010000008.1:66305782-66318292 GCA_024703695.1 Erythroxylum cataractarum
ATGCCCTGCAAGGTCGACAATCGTCTCGATCTGCACCTGAGGAGGGGAGAGTAATGGGGTGAGCTGCGAAGCTCAGTAGCATATACGTTTATAGCCATTGGCAACGAGCCACACATTCAAACATATATATGAACAAGTATAGCATGTCAAGATTTGTCAAATGATTCACAGTCACATAAGCATATGTCATGCAATTTCTGTTTCTCAACATAACAATTATTATGCATTATTTCTATCAAATCAATCATGAATACACACAAATGGTTCGAGAGTTCCGTAAATGATCCGGATAAACTGAAGTTAAATTCGTAAACTATCCAAGTCCGATTTCTCAAGGATCTCGTGGCCTTAAGAGGGCAGCTGGGAGAAGGCTTTATGTCAACGTGCACGTGACTCCATTCGTAACTCTCTCACCCAAACAATACACATAATCCATACGTTCCATGTTCAAAGCATTTTTCAAAGCTTCGTTATTTTCATTCTTTCCATTCTTGCCAAATATGCCATAAGGTCTATCAAGCCATGTATAAACATAGCCGTAATGCAAATTCCATATTTATCATAAAATTCAATACCAACAAGGTCATATCATGCAAGCAGTTAGCACACACAAGGCAATTTGCCCATACACACAATAACCATAAATATATTACCCACCTAGTATCGCTTGAGTATCAGACTGACTGTTGTCCTTCCTCTTGCGATTGGGTCAAATCAGCTTGGTTCCCTATAATAAACCAAGTTTCCAAACAATTAATATCCATAACAAATATTCAATAAAGCTCGAAAAGTAAAAAGCAAAGCGCTAAAGGTCTCCATTCGACTCCCATCTACATTCCTTAATCCTTTGAAGTAATTTCCGAACTTCCCTTTTTCATACAACTCGTAGTCCTTAATTTCTAGATCACAACGAATTCAAAATCACCTCAATCGAACATCCACACCAAAAGATATCCTCAAAAATATCAAAATCTCACTTTCAGAAATAGGGGGGCCTCGCCGCGACGAACAACGCAGGCTCGCCGCGGCGTGCATACGCCGCGACGTCTGCTTCCCGTGGCAAACCAAACACTGTACGCCACGACGTCTACCAGCGCACGTCGTGGCGAATAAATTATTTACGCGCTGCGACGTGGCTCTCCTTCCTCGCACGTCGCTGCGTGTTCATACGCACGTCGCGACTTGCAGGTCTGGAGCTCTACTCCGAAACCCAGATTTCCTGCATTTTCCATCTTAAATCCTTTCCAAATCCAAATGCAACACAACCAAGTTATATATCAAGTCTTATAATGCTTTTCTAACCCATTGCAAGCTTCAAATCCATCCTAAAATCATTAACCCAACGATTTATCCATATTTTCACCCAAAATCTTAAATCATCGATTCTGCTTAAACCAAGCTATCTAACTGTTTAATCCTTCCAGAAACAAGATAGAAAGACGCTAAACTTACCAGAAAACGCTTCGAATCATCGGAAATCACAAAAACCGCGAACCCTCTCTTCTCCTCTCTTCCTCTCCACCGTCGGCGCTGTTTCTTCCTCTTCTCCCTTTTCTATTTTCTTTCTTTTCTTTTCTATTCTAATTCTCTTCTTAACCTAAGGGCATGGACAATGTCCACTATGCCCTTCCTAATAAGCCCAAGCCCAAATACAATTTAGGTTAACCCTTACACAATAATCCTCTAATTTCTTAATTCACCTTAATAGTTAATCTCAATTACGCTTCAATTAACCACTAACATACTCAAATAACTCAAACCAAGCCATAGATATATAATAATCCTAATTCATGCTCAATGACATCATAAAAAAAATTCGGGGTCTAACAGGCTGTATATTTGGAAATATTGTAGAGGATGAGCCATATACAGTCTTAGACTGTGTAGATTACATATTAGCTTCCATATGTTGCACAATTCCTTGTATCTTTATGAGTTTTTTAGTTTTGATGTCAAAATCGAGCCCCAAATACTACGTAAAAATATAATGTCGAAGATCAACATCAAGTTGTTGGAACTGAGTTTTGTATAAGTGATACAGTTGTTGGATCTGTTTGTAGAGGGCGTCAAATTTATATTGAGTAGCATGAGTCTGTTGGCTGATTCTATCTAACTTAGATCCAACTCTTCTAAGGACTTTGTTTTGTGTTACTACATTTGATGTATGCCAGTTAAGATCTTCATCAAAAGGATTTGAGACAAGTATTCCTTGTGAAGTGATTCCTATAGCTTGAATGTAAGGGTTAGAGATAACCCTAGTTGTTTCATCTGTACTCCTATGTAGAGAAGGAAACTCTTCTTCATATGACTTAACCATAATACAAGGTATAGAAGTAGGAGTAATGACATGAATTGTAGGCTTAGGCTGATAGGTAGAAGATTTCAACATCTCACGAAGATGATCTAGGTCTAAATCTGTCTGTGGGTAGACTGCTAGATTTGCTAGAATCATTTGGATCTGAATCATCCTTGTGTGGATGATACTATTGAGAAGGCATACAACAAGGTTTAGACTTTTTGTTCCTCCTTCTGCGTTTGACATATCGCTCATCATCATTATCACTGTCTGACGCAGGGTTAAGATAGACTTCACAGTCAGGTTCACACATAGATGGGTCAACATCCCATACAAAGTGTTCACAATGATGGCTTACTTAGAATGGATCTCTTAGATTTAAAATAATGAATAGGAGGGTAAGATTTATCTTCCGTATGAGAAAATACGTGCTGAATCAAAAATACAGCACTAGATATAAAAGGACCAGATAGATCTTCGTTGGGCTTTGCATAGATGGATTTCACCATTCCATCTTTTAATGTCTTTAAAATTGGAGAAGTGGTTGTATGAAAAGAGTGTCGATGAAACGAATGAAACACCTTCTGATAATTGGTAATCTATTCAGTAAGCGTCAACTTTTCAAGCTCCACAACTGATAATTGCTTCGAGATCTGGATGATAGTAGTCTGATCATTGGAACGATCAGCAATCATATAAAGAACATCGAAAGTAGAATTTGAAAAGTTAGGATCCAAATCATGATTCTGCAGACAATAGATTATCTGGTGATATAAGATAATCATGATGATTGTAAGATCTTGATATGCTTTAGTGATCTAAATCTAGACATGTAGTCGTTTAGATAAAGTTGGATCATCCAATTTGATATTAAAATCATGTGCTATTGTCAGAATGTGAGTACTTTTAACTAGATTTTTAATACGATTAGAGAAAACACACTTAACACTAAAAGAATGTGAGTACTTTTAACTAGATTTTTAATACGATTAGAGAAAACACACTTAACACTAAAAGATAGACAAGATATAGATAAAGTTAAAGATAGATGAACATGATTATTTAGTAGTGTTTCTATAATTATTGGGCTCTCTCTTTATTCACTCTTATTAAGAGACAATGTTATCGTCAGCCAAGACACAAAAGATGATTATGATACGACTGGCTGAAATTTTTGCAATAATTTCTACGTTATGATCTAAACTTCTACGAAGAAGTTGTCTTTGGTTGTGATTCACGTGGGACATTTAATTAATTCAATAAACTATAATAAGAAAATAATCACTGTCACCATCACCTGTAAATTATATTTCTTTTGGTAGATTTAACCACCCACTTTTTGTGGTGAAGATTGAGTTACGTTACGGTCACAAATATCGAAAATGAGAGTGACGACGCCTATCTATATTTTAATAATATTTATTTGCACTAAACCTAGCTCATCTTGTCGGTAGCGAATCCGCGACTATAACGTGGATAAGATTTGACTCCATATTTCTACGCCTACCATTAACAGCAATTCAATCATAAATGGGTGACAAAACAAAACCCTGTCACTCAACGTGGTGGACCATTTTTTTTTTCTTTTCGATTTTCTAACTTTTTTTTTTTTTAACTCTTAACAAAAGTACAAGCCCAGTAATTCTAAACCATAACTAAGGATTAGTTCTCAGTGTTGTTGACGGTCCAAGAGATTTTTTTTTCATGAATTTTACAGTTTTTTTTTATTTCTCATTGCATTGGATGATATTGAATGTCATAGTATTATACCAAATTAAAGTATGGGTCCTAAACTACTAAATAAAATTTGTAAATATACAGTTTGAAGAATAAATTCAAAAAGTCAAATCTTAATTAAAGAAGAAGTTGAAGCTATCTGCCTCCGCCTTCTTCTTAATTTGCGTTAGGTCACCCGACAGTTATCAAAGATTCAAAGTCTAATCTCAAAGTAATAACTTCGTACTGACCACTCAAAACAAGTATACATGACGTCTGAAGTTATCTTGATGGCTATCTAGTCTGATATAATTTATTGCATATCTATATGAAGATCTCTTCGGCTTATTACATTAATTTATTGTTGCAATTGTTTTACTTTATTCTAACTTTTTTTTTTTGTTTGCTTATTGCTTTCATTTTTATAGATACATAGAAATAGAAGAAAGTTTAATTGTTTTTCACAATTCAAACTCTTAAGAAAGATGGGATGATCTACTTGATGAATTTATGTGAGATTGATTCTTGATATGAAGAATCATATTATTTGTTTGTATTGTAATAAACATTTGAAAGGTCAAAAAAAATCTCCAAATTAAAGAAATAATTAGTTAAGATAAAAAATGATATAAAGTTTTATAAAAAATTAGTCATGATGTTAAATAATACGTGCAAATTTTACTTAAAGATTATCAAAATTAGAAAGAAAGAAGGTAAAGACTAACTACGAAATTAGTAGTGAAGGTTCTTTTTATGGTAGTCAAAATGGCATTAACAATGTTAAAGACATAATTCCTATCCAACTAGAAGTGATTGTTGTAACTAAACTAAGGAAAAGATGAAGAAAGAAAGGTATCTAAAATTTTTGCTCCATGAACAATTCTTAGAGCTTAATATTCAATTCGTAGGGTATTATAATCTAAAGAAGCAACTTACTATATGGATATGGAAATAACTAAATAGTGGTATGATGTAGATATTTTATTTAATATTGCTCAATTTTATTATTATCAGTCTATAGTGGATGATATTGCCTTCTATAATCCAAGATATAAAGTTCTTTCAATTAATGACTATAGAAATAATCTTCTAAGTAGCTCTATTTATAAAATAGATACTTATTTGTATGAATGAAGAATGATTTGGGCAACTTATAAGTTTACAATTATTTGTGATAGTTAGATAAATAAAAAACAAGAGCTTATTATCAATTTTTTGTTTATTTTGCGAAGGGATGATTTTTTTTAAAGCCATTAGTGCATCTGGCCTTGGATAATGATATTATATTAGAGATGTTTAACAACATTGTGAATGAAATTGAGTCTAAAACATTATATGATCCATTACTAAAAATTATGTTACTTATAAAATGATTGAAAAAAAGTTGCAAAGTAGGTATAATTCTTTATATTGGACTCCTATGTTGCATATTGTATCGAATTGATGCTAAAAAATATAGAAGAAGTTAGATACTTTCCTATCATTAATGAAATTATAAAGAACAATAGTTAAGTTCATCTATAATCATAAACATGTTCTGAATTTAATGAAAAAAGATTCTATCAATGGTAAGAATTTATGTCGTCTTACCATTATAATATTTGCAACTAATTTTTTATCACTTTATTGTTTTTTTAAATGAAGAAGTTAAGTTTTTATAAGTAATAAGTAAGTTGCATCTCACTATATTAGCTTTAATGCTAGAATGAAGGTTTTTAAGATTATACTTGAAGACCATGAATTTTGGTCTTAATGTTAATTTGTCATCTAAATTCGTAAGCCCATGGTAAGAATACTTTTTCTAACTGATAGTGATAAAAAGATAACAATGAGTTACTTTTATGATGTCGTAGAGAGGACGAATAATGTAATCAAGCCAATCTAAAAACCATGTCTTCCTTATATACACTTTACCTTGCAATCATCAATGAAAGATGAAAAGCAGAAAATTTCTCTCTATTGTTTACTATTGAAAAATTTATGAATTTGAGTGTCTATTTAAGACTAGGCTTTACAAAGAAAGATGAAGTTAACATAAAAATACTGTTAACTATTACAATAATTATTTCACATAAGATAATGCAAAATCTCTTTAGCTCACAAATAACGGTATACAAGGATGCATGTGGTGATTTTGAGATGCTTATTGCATTACATCAAAGAGATAAACTTAATTCAAATATATAGTTCTTCATTTTTCCTTGTTTAAAATTAAATCATTATTTTATTTTAATTATAAGATTATTTTTGTTATCTTACAATTACTTGATAGGACTAATTTGGAAGTGGTGCTCTAGAATAGTAAAAGTTTGCAATTTGAATTCTTAGTCCATGTGGGAGTGTAAATAGTTATGAAAGTAATTTGAGCCCATTTGAATCCGTTCATTAAAAAAAAAAGAAATAAATTGGCACACAAAAGATTAAATAATTTTTTATTTATTCTATATAACTTGAAACTTTAAGAAAGATATGTTATTATCATTATTAAGTTAAATATAATTTCATTTGTTTACTAGGACTTTTAATAAAATAAGTAGTTTTAGATTTAATTCATCTCGATTATATCGATCTTTTAGCAAGTTAGGTTTCTAAGGAATTATGTTTTATATTTAAGAATGACTTAGATGATATTCTTAGATGAAAAATTATTGACATGTTATTTAGTGTAATAAGTTTGACTGATAGTGATGAAGAAACTTTCAATGATGAGAACTTCTTACCAAATTAAAATTGACTCCAATGTAATTTGAGTGGATATATCATTACATGAAGTTTCAAGTTTCAAGGTTTTTTTTTACTTGTATTTAATTTATATGTTCAATTATTTATATGCAATATAAGTATAAAACTTTTAACTATATGAATTTTGTTTTAAGTTTCACTTTTACTTTGTTGTGTTTCTCGACACAAACTCTTTTATTATGCTTAGACCTATATTATTCTTCTTATATAATGTTTTAACTTTTGATGTAATCAATTGTAATATTTTAAGTACTTTATATTATTTCTAATTTTATTTATATATGAGAATTAAATAAATTATTGCTTATATGAGAAATATGTGAAAAGTAATATTGATAGGAATAAAGAGATAATTGTTATACAAAATTTATATTATTATGATTTTTGAGACAATTGAAATAAAGTTAAAAGCTCTATATACAATTTATTAGAGGATTATTTTATAATTTTATAAAATTAACTGATTATTTTATAATTCTAAAAATTACTCGAAATAGTACTCAGTATCATATCTTATCCTAACTAAATCTATTACCTGTTTGGATACGGTATTCATAACAATGATCTTGGAAATATAAAAAATGTTTTAAATATATATATTGTCATACAACAAACAATGATATCAATATCAGTTGAATTTAGTTATAGATATAACAATTGATATTTTATATTCATTTAGAATTAGTGTTCATTTTAATTGGAAATATTATAAATAATACTTAAAAGAATCAATGAATAACAAAAGATTATTAAATGTGAGTTTATTAAATGAATTATGAGTTTACATTGAATTAAAATAGAATTTATTTTCTCTTCTTGATCAAAGTCAAATTTAAAGTCAACATATTCAGTACAAAGGGTTTCTGCTATGTGAGAGTTTAATGAATGCTATGATATATATAACTGTTTTTTTTTTTTAAAAAAGAAGCTGTTCTTATAAATTAAACCTATGACCTTAGGGTTACAAAGAAACAACTTTAATAATTGTTTCAAGACTATCTCGCAATCCTATCAACTCTTTGTTGGATACAAGTTTTTAAGTTCTTATCCTCCTCTCTTCCTCCTCTCTTCCTCCTCTTTCATGAACCAAACTGTTTTATTATTACTTTTTTGAAAAAATTCCAAGGGTGGAACTCTCCCCGCCCCTTTAAATTTTTTGTTACGTCTCATCAAAAGCCTTGTTGCTCTTTTGTAGTGGTTTCCTTTTCTCCTGCGGAATTTTTTATGTCATTCTTTATTTGGTAGCTTCTCATTGTAGAGTTAGCTTACCCAAAAGCTAACTCTACAATGAGATGGAGAGTTAGTGGCCTCATCATCAGTGAAAGCCCTCGAATTCAAGGCATCTAAATGACAATCGCACCTAGCTGTTTTCTTTCTAGATAAAAAAACCTTCCTTCCCTTTTACTGGTCAAAGATGAGTAAAAACAATTCGAACAAGATACAAGCTAGAGTAATATGTTTTATTTAGATTCTTATGCGATGTTGAAATGATGAAGCTCTTTGATGATGAGCTTGGACCTTCAAATGAGTAGTTCTATCGTGGCTCAATTTTAATATTATACTTTCAGTTTAGTGTATAGAAGATTTAAGTTATCTAACCAATGTTTTCGGAAAATCAATTTATATGAACAAGACAACAACCGCAATTAAGAGATTAGGATACAGAAAATATTGAAGTAAGTTAGAAAAATAATTGTGAATCTCACTTGGAAGAATTACTAGATTCAATCAATATTTCCTGTCAGTGGAAACCAAATCCAAAGCAAGAATAAAAGAGTTGGAAAGTAACAAAAACATCTTTGAGATAAGTGAGTTTTTTGAGATTAGAACTAATAAATCTAAGGAACCTATCTATACCTTTGATGAAGTGATCACTTAAGCCCATTAACTCCAACTATAATAGCCATGTCAATTGATAAGCCTCTGATCAAGGAAGTCTTGCATATAAACAATTCAGTTATAAAGAAGATCCAATATTTAAGTTTAGTTTTTTTTTTTTGTTGAGCAAATTGAAGACCAACTAAATTTAAATGAGATCCTAAACTATTAGCTGGATTATAATGAAATTTAAATAATAGTGACAGAAATTATTTTAAATAAATAGTGAAAGTAAATAAATACATGATTAGCTTCCTATTCTTATTTAGTTGTTGTGAATTATAAACAACTATTTGCTTTCTTACATTTATATTGTATTGAGTAGTAAATTATATACTTGATACTAAGTATTAGTGAAGCAAATTTCTTGGACATAGGGAGAAGATTCCTAAAAGATTGAAAGAAAAGTTACATTTCCATTATACAATCCTGCTATAATATCTAATGAAGATTTTAATGTCAAAGTTTGAGAGATATGTCAATGTCATATAGGTGACAAGATATAATGAAATTTAAAATTAACTAATGTCTTAAAATATATCGAGGTAACATGTAAGATAGATGTCAAGACCTAATAGTATAATGCAAATGGTTAGATAAAGAGAGCTAAAAGGTATAATAATGTGAGAGAATTATTTGTCTCAATTTAACCTCCTAATAAAATAAATAACAACTAAAATTGAATGCATTTGCTAAGTATGATAAAAGTTACTCTTAGAAGAAGATAATTGTATAAATTTTCTTGACAATACTAGAAATGATAGAGATCATAAATATTTCTTATTCATTCCTTTAACTATATGATATCGAATTTGTATCCAATATTCCCACAATATCCATGACATGGTAAGAAATAGATTTTTGAATAAAAGTAGTTGATCTAAATATATAATTTGTATGTGTTAGATCATGAGTGAGTTATTCTTAACATAAGTGTTAAGAATACATAGTTAGATAACTGAGATTATCATTTTATACTATATTAGTTAAATTGACATAATGATAATTACACAGACACATAGATACAGACACTGACACACATACTCACACAGATCATTTTGATTATTAATGATATAAAACTTGTAGATCTTTTTTTGAGAAATAAAAAAATATTGATTAAAGATAGAAGAGGAATACAGAATTTGAGAAGACAAAAGACTCACCCATCAACCAAAACGACAACGTTACACTCAAATAACAAGTTCCCCAAAACGAAAACGTTCCATGTAAAGATTAAAACCCTCATTAGACCAAAATGGAAAAAAAAACCCAATCCCCACAATCTTCCTTCAAACTTTTTCAGATTAGGGTTGGAGTATCTGCGATCTCCACCCTCTTGAGGTGCCGTGAATGAGCTTAGAGACAAATGACCAAGAAATTAGGTTTCTGCCTAGCCATTGTAGCATGAACGCTCCAGCCTATCCTTTGGCGATTAAAAGGTAACACAGATCATCTATAAACCCAATTTTGTCTTATTCGTATTTCACCCTTAATATGATAGATGCAAGTTGATTATAGCTTCCCTTCTTGTCTCTTTGTGTACTAGGACATTAGTTGAGCTTCCCAAGCACCATTTTTAAGCCCCGATGGCATCTCCTTTTTGTCAACTAAATAGTAAGCCCCTCTTCTAGTGCCTTCCATATTATCAATAGATATTAGCTTCGAACTACCTGCTAATTTCGGTATGCATGTTTCTCTATTTCTCTGCATGTTTCACCATATTTTCTATACATTAGAAAGTTAGGATGAGCATTCCTTGATAGAACTAGAGGAGATTACCTGTTCTTTAACTTGAGTAAAAATACACTCTCTTACCTGATGTGAATATCTGTTGATGTTTTTGAAGTCTATGTATGTTCCTTTTTGCCCATATTTCCTTGTAGAACTTGTTAGGTTGAAAGATGACCAAATTAACCTTTAGTACAAAGACAATTATGGTCTTGACTTATTAATTTTTATAAACATGATGCACAGTATATAATAAAAATTATAAGAGGATGAATTCTTATATTTAGTTAAATTTACTTATCAATTTATGTAACGTAGTCATATTTATTAAATGAAATACTGATTTAAATTTCATAAAAATTTAAAATATTCAAATCTAAATAAAAATTAGACATTGAGAATGCTAAAACATGTCAATAAGATCAATTTCTTAAGTTTTACATTAAAATTTTATAGTTATTTATAAGTAAGGGGATTCTCGTGAACATCTTCTTAAATAACTTATGTAATGGTCATGTGAAAGAGAGGGTCGAAAGATAAGTCAACTATTGGATGGCTCATTGACCATATT
This sequence comes from Erythroxylum cataractarum, assembly GCA_024703695.1. Taxonomy (NCBI): domain Eukaryota; kingdom Viridiplantae; phylum Streptophyta; class Magnoliopsida; order Malpighiales; family Erythroxylaceae; genus Erythroxylum; species Erythroxylum cataractarum. Next base: position 66,316,714 of record JANJEY010000008.1, read on the forward strand.
GAAAGGACCAATTACTCGTGCTAATGCTAAGAGGCTTTGAGAAGCTTTTGGGGGGCTTATATGTACTGTGGTTTGCAGCACCCCACTCCCGCAAGACCTGAACTTGACATCAATGGGTGATATCCAAGTCTGTGTCTCGTGAGGGTGGCGTGCTAAAACACTCAATCATTTAGAAAGCGGTATAATATTTTTTTAACCACAGACACAATATGCAGAAATCGATACTCAATTTGAGCCCACATTCATTTATAACTATTTTCAATTAACACAAAACCATCAACAAAATTTTCAATAGCCATTTGGGCCCTTTCACAAATACAAAACACTTGAGTCATTTCGGAATACAAATTTATACAAAAAGTTGCAGAATATACAATTCAATACAAAATAGAGAAATGCAATGCAGACGCGAACTAACCCCGACCTCTATCCTTCACTTGAATGTTGTAGGTATACTCCCATTGGCCTAACAGGGTATTCTTCTGATCCTGAAAAATAATTGCAAATTTTGGGTGAATTTTGAGAATTTAGTGAGTTACCATCATCGATGGCTCACTTAATCACATAACACATAAATCACATCATTTCACATTTCACACTCCGCATTCAATACAATTTAATCAATCATATAATGCATATGTAGTGCATATAAACTCACTTTCCCTTTGTTACTTTGTTGTAGCCGAGTGCCTAAATTGTCCCATATAGGGCCAATTGATAACTATCCCTTATCCACTTGGGGAATACAGGGCTCATTAAACATTGAGCCTGAGGCTTTGATTCATTTTTGAGTTCGAAGCTCATTTTCACTCGTTGACCTTTAAGCTCTGATCGGTGGCTACTCTGGTCACAATTCCATTATGTTTCATGCATTCATGAAATTGAATGCATCAATCACATTTGTATGATCCCATTAAATCATATTCACATATCATCGGACTGTAGTATGACATTCAACATTTAGCTGAGAATTCACACTTTCATTCCTATGCAAATGCACATTTAGAACACATTTAACTATCACCTTAAGTACACATAGTTCATCCAATTCACTTTCAAGTAGTACTTCAATATCCAAATCAAACATCACAATTATCAAACCTTTTGTCCAGAAATCAACCTAACCAATCACATCTACATAATCATTCAATAGTTATATAATACAAAATTTCAAATAACAAATAATAAAGTGAGACCATCTCGATCTACTCAAAGTATGCTCCAGATTAGCATTTGTTTTCAAATTTTGGAAACGCCTGAATGCGGACACTTGACCTGCACAGCCCATTTATGCAAGATATACATTGCACACTCATCAAAAATTGCACACGCATAAACATTTATTTATACACAATTGTATAAATGGACTATGTACAATGTATGCTCAATGACAATCTCAGGCACGTGTTCTAGAACACATATTATGCTCATTCCCATTTCATAGTTCACCTGTGTCTAACTGAACTTAGATTTACACTTCATTTGTAAATAATCTTTCTAAATTCTTCTTTCAATCTTTACCCTTTGCATGTGTCTAGCTTATTCATAAGCTTACACCTCAAGAACACTTGGTTACTTT
>JANJEY010000008.1:66325760-66338957 GCA_024703695.1 Erythroxylum cataractarum
TGAATTGAAAAATTAACACAAAAAATCAAATTGGGCATCACCAACTTAACAATGGAAAATTACAAAAGAAGAATTATCAAATTATGAGAGAGGGGATTTTCTCTATCATCAATTCTAACCTAGTCATTTATGTGTTAATGAGGTGTCGGTTCTAGAATATCGAAGGGGGGATTACTCTCTCTCGAGTTATAATCACAGGCTTTAAATAATAATCCTTCATTAGGTTTAGTACCTAATATGTAATCTCTCAATTACAAACATCCCTAACCCTACTTTGTTCTTAAGCTATATAATAAACAATCAGGTCTGACACGAGATTGCTCTCCATATAAAAATTTATTTGATTAGTTACGCAATCTATTGGATTGCTTAACTCTCATTAATATAACTCAATCATTTTTCATTTAGTTCACCCTGTCGATTTATTACCGAAGCATGAAGTATAACAATTAATCACAACACCCATTGAGATTAACAAGAAAATAACTAGATTAACATCAAATTGAGTCAAAATCCCTAAAGAAAAGTTAGAACATCATAATAAATCCTAAGTCCATTATCATACAATCAATCTCAATATCATACATTTAAATGAATGAAAATGAAAGATGGAAAGAAAAAATTAATTTGGAAAGATAGAGGTTGAAGCTGCAGATTAGGTTTTTTTCCTTGCTCTTCCCTCTCTCTCTCTCTATCTTCTTCTTCTTCTTGGAGTTTTCCAAAGGTCGCAAAGAATGGAGTTGCCTTGTAGAGTTTGGTTCTTTTCCTTTTATACTCCTTTCTATTCTAGGCCACCTTATGGTTTCTTTCTAACATGAAAAGTCCCTCAAAAACTTGAATCTGAAAGGCCTTTTGTGTCTGTTGCCGTACAAGTCACATCCAGGCCACTATTGTGGCCTATTGAATCCTCCAAGCTTCCTTCAACTATCTTCCATTCTTTAATATCTATTCTCAAACACTAATAACTACATCGAGGCACCTCAAATACATAAAATTAAAGCATCAAAACATGCTCCAACCCATATAACACAAAAAAACATTAACACAGACTCACATTCCACAGTTCTAATCCTATTTAATTCATCGCTAGGTGTTCAAAAAGTTTTTTAAATATTAAAAAAGGTTCAGATAAGATTTGGTAAAAATTAGAAAAAATTAAAAATAGTGCAATTTGAGCTAAATCCCAAAGTGATCTAAAAAAAAGGAAAACTATTAGTCTATAAACAAATCACATGATAGAGTCTAGTTGATCCATAATATTCGTATAGAAAAAGTTAGAACTGGGTTTCGTGGTCTTTATACATTTTTCCTCCAAATGTGCCTCTATTTTCCAAAACACCAAAGATCAGGTCATTTGGACTTCTAATATATGAGATATAGGCCAAATCTCACACGTTAGTCCAAAACAGGGACAACATCAGGTCACCATTTTCTATCCCAATTTCCAACATCATAAAGCTAGAATTAAGTCAAAATCTCTTCTAGATATTTATATTTCTTTGTCTTATTTTTTATATGCAATTGATATCACCAAATTTAGAGGTCTATAAGCTGATTTATGGCCCAAAAAAAAGTGACTGGTTTAACAAACCCTAAACAGAATTCTACAACATGATAATCTCTTGTCATATTCAATTAATTCTGTACAAGATAACACCAAAGTAGCACTAAAGTATCATCCCAAGAACCATTCCACATCCAAATGAATCTTTTTACACATTCAAATGTACACAAATACATAAATTAAATAAGTGAAGACCCAAACCTCAAAATTGACAAAGTAGGTCTTTTATTGCCTTTCCTTCCCTTCCTCTTTGACTTTGTTTGACTCACCAACTAGAAACCCCAAAAATATACATATCAATCCCACTTCCAACCTTATAATTTCATTTCTTCATATGAAAAGTAAGAAGAGATAAAGGTGATGAGAAAATCCCTAACTTTTACCTTGATTTCCACCTAAGATTGGTTTGATTTCTTACATGAAAATTGATGGGATGAAGAAGGTTAAATGGAGAGGAGAAAAATCTGAAATTAAGCCATCAAAGTGCCATCCATCTTCCTTTTCCATACACCTTTTCATGAATTTTCTAGTCTTAGACACATGTTTCAATCCTATTGGACCATATGTTATAATCCTATTGGACCATATGTTACAATCTCATTAGACGACGTGTTATACTTCTATTGGACCATGTGTTACAATTCTATTGGACCATATGTTACAATTATATAAGACACACTTAAGCTTTAATCGTATTGATCACACATGTTTTAATCTAATTGGTCCATGTGTTAACTTTAGAAAAATTAATTATTGGTCCTTCTTCTTTTTTTAATTCCTACATTTGCCTCTGTTCTTATCAATTAATTTAATTCACCTATGTATTAATTTTTTAATGGAATAAATTTCATGCAAATTGGTTGATTATATCGAGATTTATACTCCAAAAACTATAGGCTATTCGAAAATAAGGACAAAATCCAGAACTCAACTTCAAACCAGAATTCAAAAATCTTAAAAACATAATAATTTTTTTCCTTCGTGAAATTTTTAGATCTATGTCTCTATCTTAATTTCCAATTCAAATTACCTAATTTGGAGGTCTACAGAGCAAGATATGGCCAAATTACAGAGATAAGTTCATGCTGAAACAAACAACTTACCCATTTACCACAATCTTTTACATTAAGTACCATTATATCTCTTATTATACTTAGATGCACTTAATTCATTTGTTATGTTCACTTCTTAATACACCCTAGATATGCCATAATACTTCTACTGTATATGTTGGGGCCTTACAATCCCTCTAAACGCAGAAGCCTCCTTACTTATTCATAAGGGAATGTGGTTTGGCAACTTCAAAGGATTCAACCCTATAATTTAGTACATACCCTAAATTACACGCTGGCATAGAAAAGATAGTGTCACCTAGATTCTAGACTCTAAAGGAGTGTTTACTATCAATTCTTGCTATAAGATCCTTCAAGTTAATAAGGAGAGGGTTCCTTGGTTTGATTTGTTATAGAAGAGCTCCCTTAATCATAAAAGTTTGTGATTAACTGGTTGATCACTAAAAATATAATCATAATGAAAAATAGGTGTTTTGGCTCATATAATCTAGTTTATATGCTAAGCAAGGAAGTTAAAGAAGATAAAGATCACCTATTTTTTCAATGTAAGAATTTTAAATTAGTTGGAACAGAATTATACTGAAGATGGAAGAATATTGCCAAATTTATGATTGGTTTGGTGTAGTTAATTGGGTTATCAGGTAAACAAAAATTCAAAAACATAATGGAGTAATTTTTAAGATTGCATTCACAACTACCATTTACACATGCAAAGAAAGAAACAAAATAATATATAGAGCTGAAGAAACAAACAAATGTCAACTATCTAAGGACATAATCAACTGGATTAGATTGTATCAATTTCCAAAAATGCTCACAATAACCTGTATATTGAATTAAAGAACATAAGGAATTTGTAAACACATAAAAATATTATTATTATGCTGGTTTTTTGTTTGAGTAGATAATTGATGTAAGATCTAGATAAGAACATTATAATGTTAAAATGATGAAATTAACCTTGCTATGTGATATTTATTAGTTTCATTATGTTTTAGTGGGTAATTTAGTATGTTTTTAATTGATAATTAGATTATTTGTGCATGATTAAGCTTAGAATTGAGTTTGTGTGATTATGTTTTTGTGTTTCTGAATGTTATGTGGTTTAAAGCATGTCAATTTTGAGCATTTGAGGTATTTTGATGTGATTGTTAATGTTTGAGATCAGATGAAAAGACTGAGAGAATTCAAAGAAAGCTTGAAGAGCCAAGGTCATGATCGTGACATCCCAGTCATGGTTGTGATAGAAGCAACCCAGACATGACCATAATCATGACTAAGTAGGCCACAATTGTGATATAAGCTCATTCTATGGGTCACGATCGTGGCAGGTAGGCCATAATTATGATAAAATTTCTTTTTCAAAGGCCACGATCGTGACATATAGGCCATGATTGTGTTAGGTGTCATATAAATGAGGGGAATCTGCTTCCATTTCTATTTTTGGAGGGTCATTTTAGACTTTTTAACCTAGGTAAAACCTAGTTTTTACCCTTAAAGGAAAAAAATATAAAAGGAAAAAAGAAATGACCTAATCAAGGAGCCTCCATCATACCATTTCAAGAAAGAGCCAAGAAAGGGAAAGAAAAGAAAAGAGGAAAGAAGAAGAAGAAGAAAAGGAGCTACCTCAACCACCTTTAGCCATCCTTTTAAATTAATTTGTTATTTCATTTAATATATGAGATGGATATAAGGATGATGAATAATTGTTTAAAAATGTTCTAAACTTCTTGGGATTTGTTTTTGAATAAATTGTAATTTGATTTCTTTTGATGTTAATGTGTTGGGTATTGTGATTTTTTTTATCTTTTTTGCATACTTCAGTAACAAATTGAGAGAGTGAACTGATAGTAGCATGTTAGGTTAGGTAATGAGAGTTAGCAACCTAATAGATCATATAAAAAATCACATCGGTAATTATACGAAGAAAGATTGTATGTGAGGACCCAATTGTTTATTATAGTGCTTTAAAACTAATTGGAATGTGAGGTGTTTGTTAATCGAGAAATTGCAATTTTAGAACATCAGTTTCAATTAGGGATTATGATTTAGAGTTTTCCTATGAAATTCTAAGACCGATACCCATTAACTCAAAAATAATTAAGTTAGCAATTGATGATAGGATAAATCCCCTCTTCTCATAATTAATTAATCTTCCTTTTGTGATTTTTGATTGTTAAATGGTTGTGCTAAATTTTGATTTCCTTTCATTAATTTTAGAATTTCATCCACAATCGATACATATTTAATTGCTTAATTTTCTGCTCATTTTTATTTTCATTTTAATTATATTTTTTGGCCTTAGACAAGTTAGGATTCAATTAGTTCTTAACTACTATGTTTATGATTTGTGCTTTTGCAAAACATTGAGGGTTTTATAGAATTAAAACTCGCTCAACAAGTTTTTGGTGCCATTATCTAGGAATTTGGGATAAGTTAGATTCCTTTAGTTTAAGGAATTTTTGCCTCTTTTGTGTCTATGTGATTACATGAACACAAGAGTTGCTCAGAGTTCAAGTCAGATCCCTTAAACCTTAACACTTTATATCACCCGTTTGGAACAAGCAATTTGACGAGTCAGATGCCTAGAAGAAGAAATTGAAGAACCAATGATGGAAGAATTTCATTAAGAATTCATTCAAGGAGGAAATTAAGGAAATTAATCATGAACCCTTAAGGATTTCAAGAGACCAAGGTTCAATGTAGCAAATCAAGGCATAAGTCTACCATCAATTCAAGTAACCCTTGAGATTAAGCCTACTTTACTAAACATGATACAAACAAAGGTTAAATTCTATAGATTAACTAATGAGGATTTTAATGCTCATATAGTTAATTTTCTAGAAATATGCAATACTTTATCATATCATAGGATGTTAAAGGATGATGCTAGAATGAGACTCTTTCCTTTCGTGCTAAGGAATAGAGCCAAGACATGGCATTATTCACTAAGTCCCATAAATGTCACAACTTGGGAGCAGTTGGAATGTGTGTTCCTAGATAAGTACTTGCCTTTTACGAAGACTATGAAGCTGATAAAGGAAATCACCAATTTCCAACAAAGTGATGAGGAGTTGCTTTACGAAGTATGGGAAAGGTATAAGAATTTGGAAACGAGATGTCCCCTCCATAATTTACCTAAGGAATTCCAGTTGCATACGTTCTACAATGGAGTTACTCCATCCACACAAGCACGATAGATGCAGCATCTAGAAGATCTCTAACGAGGAAGATGGTTGAGGAAGTGGAGGAGTTGTTGGAGGAGATGGCAAGTAATAGTTGTCTTTAGACAATGGATAGAAGTAGACAACACACAACTCTTCGAGAGAAAAAGGGGGCCATGGCTATTGGCTTAATAACGAAAATGCAAGCAAAAATTGACAGCTTAACCTGACAACTTAATAATATGAAAGCCTACTTTTTGCCTTTTGTTTAAGCAATTTAGCAGAGATATGAACTGTATAGATAAGACAATCATGATATCATCGATTGCTTTCTAATGCAAAACAATAAACTAGAGTAGCTCAATTACTTAGGAGCATAGGTCGGTGATTGAACCCAAGTTTCTTATATAAATCGGTGACATTTTTATGGTTTTTACTACACTTCTTGACTCTTATTTTTAGATTTTTTGCTTAATTTGACTCTTGAGAGCCTACCTTTACTTTATGTAGTTTGAGAGTAAAATTGACTCAAATTATTATCAATTGCACTAAATTAATTTTATGAGAACAATTGATGCTGCAAACTACCATTTGTTCATTGTAGGAGACTCGAGAAGAAGTAGAGTCAAGGAGGGAAGGCTGAAGATGATAAGTCAACAAGTTAGGTGCAACAGGAAGTTTGCCACAGCGAAAGGATGATGTGTTGCGGTAGCGAAGTATGAAGGCTTCCAAGCAGAACTTTCGGGAAAAGTCCGCTGCGGCGAAAATTAATCCAGTTGCTACGGTGAAAGAACCAACAATGTAGCTAAAACTTTCAAGAAAAATTTTCCACGACGAACCTTTGAAGACTTCAACTATTTTCGTAAGTTTTTCCTACTATGCAAACCTGACCCGATGACCCATTTTGAAAGGAAACCTATTTTTGGATAAGTTGAAGAGAGCCAACATATATATACATCAATATTCCATCAGTTTGGAGGACAGGAGAGATAGAGGGATGACTCCATCATTCTTTCATTTCTCCCATATTTATCCATCATCTTGCATCATTTTCTATCATCTCTCTCCATCTCATTTTCCCAACATTTTTTCCGGCAACTTCCATCATGGGTAGTTTGGATTCATTTCTAGTTGTGAGGTTTCCTGTTGTAATGTGTGGCTAGGCGATGTCCTTCCTCTTCAAGATGTAGCGATGGTTGGAGTTCAATGGGCTTCGAAGGGGAGTAGTTTATTCCATGTTTAGCTATATTGTTATAGACTCCTAGGTTTACGATTTGTAATTTGTAGTTGAACATTCTTGATTAGAGTTTAATCAAGTGTTGAATATTCAATATGTTATTGGGATTTGTCAATGTAGAACTTGGATCTTGAATATATGAAGTCTCTTATATGTCTATTTGTGATTTTGCTGATTCTCTTTTGTCTGCCTAGTTGTGATTGATGTTGAGTTGATTCTACATCCCAAAATGACCTAATGCATTGACTTACGCATTCCACACACTAAGAGCATTCAACAAGGTTTTAAGAAATGGAGTTTATTGATTAAAACCTTAGAATTAAAGAGTTCTTTAAGGTTTACCATTTGAAACTTAGTGATTCACTCCATAAAAATTCATTTTGAACTATAATAGCCAAAGCTCGTTTTTAAGAGGATACCATCATCATTTGATCATTGTTTTCTTTTTATCACTTTTCTATTCTAGAAAAAAACTTTTCATATCATTTTCTTACAGTTCACTTATTTTTGTCTAAATTTCCAAAGATTAAAACCCCCACTTCCTTACTAATTTGGTTTGCATATCATGACATATAGGCTATCTTAGTTCCATTTATTAGGTTTCAATTAAGTGAAACGACCCGAGGTTGCATTCTATACTGCAATCCTTGGAATTAAAATTTTTGATTTGACCTCTAAGGTTAAGAGCAAAAGGCTTCGAATAAAAATGGCACCGTTGCCGGGGAACCAAATAATTGGTTCTCTAGGTTAGCTTTTGTCATTTTTGCTGCTAAGTAAGGTTAGGAACCTTTGTTTAGATTGCATTCTAGATAGTTTAGCTTCATACCTGTTGATAGTATATGCTCTCATTTTACATACTACTTTCCTTCATTTATGATAGTTAGCATTTTACAGATTACATCTTCTGTGAAAGTTCACTAAGGCTAACTTTTACTTTCGCTATAACAAACATTTGAGGTGAATCTGGCATAGTGGAGGCTGACACCGACATGGCAATGGATGGAGTTGAATCACCACAACATGGCCATCTATCGAAGGTTTACCGGGAGAATCAGAAACATCCATAACTCCCAGGTTGTTTCTTTCCTTCACTTGTTTACTTACTTTTTCCCTGTGACTGCTTATGACATATTTTAGAGCATTAGTTTGCTAAGTAAATGTGGGAGAGAAACTACCCCATTAGAAAAGTAGTTAAGTTTTTAGTTTAATTAATAGTTTTTCAATTCAATAAAATTCCCTTCCAGTTTATGGATTCTACTGGCCTCTTGCATATAATGTAACTTTTGCTGATTCTCATTGTGCCTTGATTGCCCCCTATGCTTTATCTTCCAGTTGCTCTTTGTTTATATTCTTTATGTGATTGTGTTTTGCTTGTTGAACGTTGAGGACAATGTTGTGTTCAAGTGTGGGGGAATTATGGAATTTCTATCTTTTTGAATTCATCAAAACATTTGTCATGCATCATTTTTTTTGGCCATTTAACCACTTATGCAAGTCACTGATGTGTCATGTGCAAAATTTTTAAACTTGGTTATTGAGGTGAACTGCAATTTTCAAGTCTTTTTGTCATTTTTCGCCGCGGTGACACTGCGAATTGTGTTTCGCCGCCTCATTTCAATCATTCTTCCAATTCGGATTCTTTTCTCTCTTGAGTCTTGGAGCTTTTATAAATTTCAAAGTGGTCCTTGTGTTTTTTATAGCACCATCTTTTTTTTAAATGATAGCAAATTTCCTTTAATTTCATTTTCGATGTTTTCACAAGAAGCAAGTGAAGGTACGCTAAGGAAGTAGCATTATGATTTTAAACCTTGAGATTTCTTGATTGAGATACTATCCTTACTAGAAGGATATTTGGGCCTGAATTCTTTCAATTTTGTGTGTTATCTGCTTAATTTCATATCTCTCCAGAACTTGTTTTAATTCTTGATCAAAGCTTGATGAACTAAAATTTTGTTAATATGATAGAGACATTTCTTTCCATACCCTAATTACCCAAACACCAACCCAAACATTTAACCTTTGCAAGCCCTTTGAGCCTTCATCTGAGTGCATGTATATTTTGCAATTATTATGAGTATCTCATCTCTAGTTTAAGATGATTAAAAAAAAGTTTCTCTACAAAAAAAAAGAAAAAGAGTGAAAAAACAAAAAAAATAGGGAGAAAAATTCCCAAAAGAGATAAGTAATAAAAATATGTTAAATTATGTTTATTTTTGTAATATTTTCTTACTTATAGTTGGAGTTTGTTTCACGAGATAAGTAATTGTGGTGTATGTGCTCATTCATTTTTCTTCTTCTCTTTAATCCATTCATTTATCCTTCCGTACATTACAACCTTGAGAAGTCCTCTTGATTATCGAAATTATAGTTCTTGTAGTGGAGAGGTAGAACTATTATAAGCCTATAGTAGAGAATGGACTAAGCAGATTTTAGAGCAAAATTATCCCAAGACAAGTGAGTTGAGAGATTAAACATATTACTTTGAGAGAAATCTTTTTTGCCCAATCTCTTTGGTTAAATGCTTATAGTGTTATGCCCTTTGCGGTCCTTCAGTATGCTTGGGTTGATTTATGAGGAAATGACTTAACTGCTTTTTTGCTCTTATTTTTATGCATGGTCGGCATTTTCTTTTGCACTTGTGTTTCTTTGTCTTTTATAAACTTTGTCCAGGAGTACAAAGGTCTAAGCGTGGGAGAATTTGATTGAACCTAAGTTTCTTATATAAATTGGTCACATTTTTATGGTTTTTACTACACTTCTTAACTCTTCTTTTTAGATTTTTTGCCTTAATTTGACTCTTGAGTGCCTATCTTTACTTTATATAGTTTGAGAGTAAAATTGACACAAATTATTATCAATTGCACTAAATTAATTTTCTGAGAATAATTGATACTGCAAATTACCATTTGTTCATTGTAGGAGACTTGAGAAGAAGTAGAGTCAAGGAGGGAAGACTGAAGATGATAAGTCAACAAGTCAGGTGCAACAGAAATTTTGCCGCGGTGAAAGGATGACGTGTCGCCGCGACGAAGTATGAAGAATTTCAAGCAGAACTTTTAGGAAAAGTTCGTCGCGGAAAAAATTAATTCAATCACTGCGGCAAAAGAACCAACAATGCATCTAAAACTTTCGAGATAAGTTCACCACAGCGAACTTATCTGTCGCCGCGGCGAACCTTCGAAGACCCGAACTATTTTCGAAAGTTTTTCCTACTATACGAACCCGACCTGACGACCCATTTTGAAAGGAAAATTAGTTTTGGATAAGTTGGAGAGAGCTGACATATATATACATCAATATTCCATCAGCTTGGAGGAGGGGAGAGACGGAGGGACGACTCCATCATTCTTTAATTTCTCCCTCATTTATCCATCATCTTGCATCATTTTCTAACATCTCTCTCCATCTCATTTTCCCAACATTTTCACCGCCGACTTCCATCATGGGTAGCTTGGATTCATTCCTAGTTGTGAGGTTTCCAGTTGCAATATGTGGCTAGGTGATTTCCTTCCTCTTGAAGATGTAGCGACGTCTGGAGTTCAATGGTCTTTAAAGGAAAGTAGTTTATTCCATGTTCAACTATATTGTTATGGACTCCTAGGTTTTTGATTTGTAATTTATAGTTGAACATTCTTGATTAGAGTTTAATCCAGTGTTAAATATTCAATGTGTAATTGGGACTTGTCAATGTAGAACTTGGAGCTTGAATATATGAAGTCTCATATATGTCTATTTGTGATTTTGTTGATTCTCTTTTGTCTGCCTAGTTGTGTTTGATATTGAGTTGATTATAGATCCCAAAATGACCTATTGCATTGACTTACCCATTACACACACTAAAAGCATTCAACAAGGTTTTAAGAAATGGAGTTCATTAATTAAAACCTTGGACTTAAAGAGTTCTTTAAGGTTTACCATTTGAAACTTAGTGATTCACTCCATAAAAATTCATTTTGAATTATGATAGCCAAAGCTCATTTTCAAGATGATACCATCATCATTTGATCATTGTTTTCGTTTTATCGCTTTTCTATTCCTGAAATAAAAAATACTTTTTATTTCATTTTCTTGCAATTCACTTATTTTTGTCCAAATTTCCAAAGATTAAGACTCCCACTTCCTTGCTAATTTGGTTTGCATATCATGAAATATAGGTTAGCTTAGTTCCATTCATCAAGTTCCAATTAAGTGAAACGACCCGAGGTTGCATTCTATACTGTAATCTTTGGAATTAAAATTTTTGATTTGACCTCTAAAGGTAAGAAAAAAAGGCTTCAAATCAGTTGGTCGAGGAGGGGAGAATAATCCCTACTCAAACATATATAATCCTAGGTGGAAGAACCACCCAAAATTTTCTTAGTCAAATAAAATAGGAGGTCAATTTTGACCTCAAGGGCTACATGGATTCCAATAGGGGAAACCCAATTCCATGGACTCTAAGATAGATAAAACCATGGAAAAGATTGGGAGCATGCAGGATGCTCTCAATAGGTTGGAAGGAAGATTTGAAGAAGTAATAAAGAACCACGCTTCTTCCATCCACAACTTAGAAGTCCAGATGAGCCAAATGGAAAATGTATTGCCTGCATAAAGTGCAGGGAGCCTTTCGAGCAATACTGAAACAAATCCTAATGAAAGAATAATGGCAATCATCTTAGTTAATGAAGTGAAGCTAAATCAACTTGAAGAAGAAAGGGAAGAAGAAAAGAAAAGGGCTAATAAAATTTCATTGCAAAGTAAATATAGCTTGATGAAAATCAAGGAGTGTCAACCTACAATTCCATACCCCATTCTAGTGTAGAGAAAACTAAAAGAAGCAGAGTTAAATAAGGTTCTCGATATAATAGAGTAATTAAAGCACGACTTGCCCTTGTGGAATCTATAAAGGAGAAGTTAGTGAATAGAAAGGAATTAAAGAAGTCAAGAGGTGAAGTATTAAGTAAGAGAAATCCAACGAAGTAGTAACACCACCACAGAAGCAAGGTGATCCAGGGGGTTTTTATATTCCCTACACTACTGGTAATGTCAAAGTGGATAAAACATTTTTAGAATTAGGAGCTACTGTAACTATGATGCCTTACACTTTATAAAAAAAGTTGGAGTTAAGTGAAATAACATAAATCAAAATGTGTGTGCAAATGGCTAGTAGATTAATGCCCCATCCTAGGGGCATAGTCAAGGACATACTTGTTAAGGTTGACAAATTCACTTTTCATACAGACTTTATCATCCAAGACATAGAGGAAGATTTATACACATCCATTATACTTAGGTGACCATTTTTAGCCACCACCTGGTCTCTTTTAGACGTTAATAGAGGTAAGTTAACTCTAAAAGTGGGGGTAAGAGGATTTCTTTCAAAATGTCTAATGGTATAAAAAATTCTTTCAAATTTGTTGATATTATTAAGAGAATCGAGTCTTGTAAAAAATTTGAGCAGAGTTAAATTCACAAGAACCCACTAGAAGAACCATAAATTCCAAATAATAATCAAAAGAATAAGATGAGGAAGAAAAGTGGTGCTAAGCATAATCTAGTAACTCACTTACAGGTTATGAAACTTATGGGGGCGCTATGATTACATGATTTGCTTAAACCACCATGAGAAAAAGAAGTATGTCAAGCTAGTAATAGTAAATGAAGTGCTACTTGGGAGACAACCCATCATTTTAACTTTTTTTTTTGTTTTATTTGTTTCTTTAGATTAGGTTTTCAATTCTATTTTTGCATGTATTTTCTGATACAAGTTAATATCTTAGAAAAATTGAGTTAGTTTTCTGTCTCTCTCTCTTTTCCACAATGGATTGGAAGCGTACAAACAAGACAATAGATGAAAATATAAAATAGGGAAGGAATTCGAGAATGACATGAAGAAAAGAATCAAAAATGAAAAAGGAGTGTAAAAATTACTAGTGTCATGATCGTGGCCTAATTTTGATGTTTCTATCACAATTATGGCACCCTTAGTTATAATCATGACCCTCTTTTGAACATTTTGTCATGATCGTGACATCTCAGGTCACGATCATGACCCTAAAAATCCATTATTTTTGACCCTGAAACCCCTTCTATCATTATCATGACCCACAAGGTTGCGATCTTGATCGGTGGTGGGGTAGAATGGGCGTGTGAAATTTTAAAGCCTTTTTCTCAATTTTA
>JANJEY010000008.1:66443943-66456233 GCA_024703695.1 Erythroxylum cataractarum
AAGTGAGGGGATCTCCGCGGTTTTTACCGACTACTTCACCGACCGAATATTTGGTCGGTATAATCATTCCCACCATTCAGCGACGGAATATCTAACCGTCGCAAAACTTGTTCCTCAAAACCATATTCCCCGACGGGTGCCCATTTTCGGTCAAAAATTGTAACAATTAACAGACCATCAGTGATTTTCCGTCGCCGATTATAATCTTCCTTGTAGTGAATAAACACTAAAATATGCAAAAGTACCTAAAAATTCAAATTTAATCTATATAAAATACAAGAAAACTCAATTTGGGTGTTAGAAAATCACTAGAAATAGTTGGGCTAGGTTGTAGGATGGGAGACGCAGCAAAGAAGTAACAGAAGAGGGAGGAAATTAGGAAGGAAGAGGAGGAAATAAAGTTTTTAAAAGGGGTCATAGATTTACACGGTCAGTTATATTACCCACACCCATGTAGCCCAATCCTTTAGAATGTGTTAACTTACATGCTCATATATTAAGTCACATATTTACAGTGACTTACATGGCCATTGATACATTCCAAAGAATTAGACAAACCTGTGTAACTCACTATGGCTATGTGTGATAATTTTTAAAAAAATCGAGGGAGTACATAATTGTGTCTAGTAACCATGTGGCTCACTGGATAATAAGTGGTTGATTGTTATCTATTTATTTCTTAACGCTTAATGATTAATGTTACATTGTGCTTAAGATACTTATTGTGGTTCATAGTTTGATTTAAGTACAATTTGAGAGGAATAAGAACCAAAATAAGTTAAATTCACATCTTTGGTGTCATTCTATTGATGTTCAGTCTTATCGGCCTTCATAAAGCAAAAAGGAGATTATTTAAGGTGAAAATGGGAAAAAGAATGAAAGAATTGGAGTCACTATTATATACACATCATATATAAAAATGTGTAACTTATTGGAAACATTTACAAACTCGAAGGTGCTATTTCAATCATATATAGGACCTCTAAAAACATGTATCTTAGATGTGTATCCAACTATGAATGTGAACCTCTGTGATTTCTAGCAAATTAATATAGACGATCATTTACACGCCCATATAGCCAACCATGTATAATCACACAACCTTAATTTTGCTATATAAAAGGGAAATTAAGAGGCTAAATAAGGGATGTACAAAATGGAGACACTAAAAGAGGTAGACCCCTTTCCCTTTTGAGAGCTATGAGCAACTAATCTTCATCTTTCCAATTCAAAGGAGATATCAAGATCGATGAACATTTTGGGGAATTGATCAATGATGTTGCTCTTAACTCTCGTTTGGAATTGACTTTAATATTTTATGCATAAAGTATGGTATTTATGTATAAGCGATTAGATAGGCCTGCTAGATTATTCATGAATTAATTCATTATTAGAATTAAGATTGTAGTTTGTAATTTTTATCAACCTAATTCGTGTGTGGTAAACTAATAGTTGTGCATCATTCGGAATAATATAACATAAACTAAATGACTCAAACTTAAGTGCTTGTTGCTTAGATTAACCTATTTTCTTAATCTATATTGTAGTTGTCACACTAAATATGGAGAACTTATTTTAGGTTGTCTAACAACCAGATCCAATTGAATAGCTTGTTTTAATTAATCATAATTTAAGGAAAAATTGGGGATTAATATAGGACGTTGTTAACATAAAGTTAATAGTTTCAAAGAGAGCTACGAGAATAATGTCACAATTGATTATGAACATTTGTGTGAAGATCAAAATTAAGTTGAGAACTAGATTAAAACCCATTGATTAGTCCTAGCAATTTATATTGTTGATTTTATTTGTCTTCCATATTTTAGTTTTATTTTCTTAGATCAATTGAATTCACCAAACTCCCCAATCCTATAAACTGATTCATTCATTATAAAAGCTAATCGCACACTCTATGTGAATATGATCCTTTCTTACCATTACTACAAATTTAGTTATGTATAGTTAAGTATTATTTTCTAGTATGTTCGGCATGCATTAAGAAACTTTGGCACTGTTGCTAGGGAGTGGTGTTAATTTATTTTTTGTAGTTGATATTAATTGGTGTTTTGTATATATATTTGTTTATAATTGGTTTTTACATTTGTTTCTTTACCATTTTATGTTTGTTAGTACTTGTGCATGACACTGACTACATCTCCTTATTACGATCTTGTATAACTTGATCTTGAGATTGAACTGACACTGCGATGATTATGTAGGGAAAATAGAAAACTCTAGGAATAGAGTAAGGAATTGATTTAAAAGAAGCTATGGCTACTTCGAGAATTTTAAGGGAGTTGGCTGCCACAAACTTAACCCAAAGACCTCCACGTATTACTTTCCCAAATTTTGTTAAGCATATTACTTTTTAAGTTTAAGTTTGGTTTGATACATCTTTTATCTAATTTTCATGGTCTTGCAGGTGAAGATGCTCATAAGCATCTTGAGTAGCTTGATATCGTTTGTCTTAGTATGAAAAAACCTCTAGGGGTGATGGAACAAAAAATTATGATGAGAGTTTTTTTATTCTAATAAAAAATGCAGTAAAATATTTGCTTTTTGATTTGCCTATAAAGAGGGTTAGCATATAGAATTAAATGAAAAGGCTATTTTTGGAGAAGTGTTTTCCAGCACTAAAGATAGTGAGCATAAGGAAAGAGATTGATGGGTTAAAGCAACATCATGGAGAATTACTTTATGTGTATTGGAAATGCTTTAAGAAGTTATGTGCCAATTGCTCCTATCACAATATCATTGAGCAACTCCTTATCCAATACTTCTATGAATGATTATTACTTATGGATAGGAGTTTGTTAGATACAAAAAATGGTAGATCACTGAGTGAAAAATACTCTCAAAGAGGCAAGGACTTTTTTCAAGCATATGGCAACAAACACTCAATAATTTGGTATTTGCAATAATTTTTGTATAATAAATAAGGTAAACAATTCATCCATTGAACATCATTTATATCAACTAACATCTTTTTTAGACATATTACTATAGTGCAGACACAAGTGAAAGCTTATAAGATATATGCTAATATGAATCATCTTATCAATAAGTGCCCCACTTTGCAAAGGAAAATATGGAGAATATTAACGCTGCAGGAAGTAACTTTTCCCAAAAGTACAATCCATATTTCCAAACTTATAAACCCATATTAGAGAGATCACCCAAACCTGAGCTATGAAGGGAATAGGTAGCAAAACTACTTCCTAAGTAGGTCAAAAGGTGCACAAAAATTTCCACATAATTTATAACTGAGGAGTCTCATTAAAGGATATAATTAAGTCTCTTACTACTAAAACTATACAATTCCAGTAAGATAAAAAGTAGTTTAGTAGGAGACAAGATCTTAATTCTAAGAAACAAGGTCTAGCATTCCAAATTTAAAGCACTAGGTAAGTCAAAAGTTAGTTACTATCAACCATTTAGAAGCTCATATTGGAGTAAAATTGCCATCACAACCTGAGATAAATCTAAAGAATGATAGTATAGTGAAATCACCAGGTTGGGAAGTTTGAGAGCCCTAGAAGGACCACGCAAAGGATGGCCAATGAAGAGGAAATTGAGAATGATCTAAGAGAAGAAGGAGATCTCTTATTTAGTTCAAAGGAAAATTATGAATCTCCTAATGTGGTAATGACTAACCTCTTACTTTTTCCTAGCAAGTTAAAAAATTCTAATAAAGAGGAAAAGGATAAGGAGATCTCTGAGACCTTTTGAAAACTAAAAGTAAATATAGCTTTACTAGATGCAATCAACCAAATGCCAAAGTATATAAAATTCCTTAAGAAATTGTACACCAACAAGAGAAAGTTAAGGGGTAATGAGAAAGTCCCAGTCGGTGAGAATGTTTCTATTTTCTTTATAAAGAAATTACGTCCTAAGTGCAAAGACCTATGTATGTTAACTATTCACTATAAGATTGGCAATACTATAATTAAGAGACCATGTTAGATTTAGGAGCATCGATCAGTCTTATGCCTCATTTTATCTATGTTTCTTTAAACTTAAGCCTTTTGAATTAGACTAGTGTTATTATACAATTGGCTTATTGCACTTATGCTTACCCAGATAGAGTAGTTGAGGATGTTTTAATGCAGTTGAATGAATTAGTGTTTCATGTAGATTTCTATGTGGTAGATATGGATGATGACATTTCCCTTCACCTCAAACCTATCTTATTAGGTGTGAGGGTGTCCTTAACATTGCCCAAACTAAGATAGATTTTATGAGGGTATCGTTACAATGGAATTTAACAGGGGAAGTTTTTCATTTTAATATTTTTAATGCCATGAAACATGCTCAAGAGGATCATTTTGTTTTTGCTATTGATGTGATTAATCCTACAACGGGAATTTTAAGTTAAATTATAGTGACCAATTAAAAGAAGTTTTATCCAAGCATATAGAATTAGAAGCCACTAATGATGTTGAGTTAGGAGAGGACCAAATTAAGATGGAATCTACCCTGTATTTTTTAGAACCCACTCTGGCAGGGTATGAACTTGCTTCTATACAATTACCTTAATCTTTCCAGAGGCTATTACCTTCTTATATGGAGTTGAAACCACTACCCTCTTACTTGGATATTCATATTTAGGTGACAATTAAACTCTTCCAATGATTATTTCAGTGGTGTTGACTTCTTATTAGGAATAAAAAATCGTTCATCTATTAAGGGAGCATAAGAAGGCTATTGGGTAGACAATTGCAGATATCAGAGGAACAAGACCTTATACGTGCATGCATTGTATTTTTATTGAGGGTGCCAATTTAACTAGAAAAACATAATATAGGTTAAGTCCTCTAATAATAGAAGTTATAAAAAAAATTACTAAAGCTTCTTAATACTTTAATAATTTATCTTATTTCCGGCAATAAGTGGGTTAGTTTAATGTAAATGGTTCCAACAAAATCTAGAATCATGGTGTTAACAAATTAGGATAGTAAATTGGTTTTAATCCATATGCAAATCAGGCGGTAAATTTGTATTGTTTATAGGAAGTTGAATCTTACAACTCGTAAAGATCACTTTCTCCTTCTATTTATTGATCAAATGCTTAAAAGACTTATTGGACATGATTATTACTATTTTCTAGATGGTTTTTCAAGTTATTTTTAGATCCCTAATATACCATTGGATCAAGAAAAGATAACCTTCATATGCCCATTTAATATGTTTTCTTAACAAAGGATGTCATTCAGTTTGTACAATGTGCCTGCCATTTTCCAGAAGTGCATGGTCAGCATATTCTCTGAGTATGTTAAGAAGATCATAAAGGTATTTATGGACTATATTGGTGTCTATGGTTCTTCTTTTGATAATTGCTTAGAAAATCTTGCACTTATTTTGGAAAGATGTATTAAAACTAACCTAGTACTTAATTGGGAAAATTTCCATTTTATAGTTAATCAATGTATAGTTCTAGGGCAAGTTATATCCTCTAAGGTTATAGAGTTTGAAAATTCTAAGGTTGATCTTATTTTTCTTTGCCTTACACCTCAAATGTGTGGGAAATTCGATCTTTTTTTCACCATATAGGTTTTTACCATAGGTAAAAGATGTCTTAAAGATAGCCTCTCCTTTACGTAAGCTATATAGTAGGATGTCTCTTTTAAGTTCGATGACAAGTGCAAGGATGATTTGACAAACTTAAAGAGCTTTTAACATCCCCACCAATGATTAAACCTCCAAATTGTAGCATTATCTTTAAGATTATGTGTGATGATAGGGCAATTATAGGAAAAAGAGTGGGAAAGGTTCCATATGCCATCTACTACACTTCGAAAACTGTAAATTCAATCAAATTGAATTATTCTACAACAAAAAGATCTTTTATTTGTTGTATTTGCTTTTAAAATTTTCATTCATAATTATTAGGTGCTAAAGTTATTATTTATTCTAATTATATAGCTTTGAAGTACTTGCTCGCCAAGATGGAAACAAATTCAAGGTTAGTCAAATAGATTCTCCTCCTTTAGGAGTTTGATTTAGAAATAAGAGATAAGAAGCGGGGGAAATATATTGCTAAACACCTTAGTTGTTTGGTCCGAGAGGAAGATGATGTCAGTTACATGTAATTTTGTCAAAGGCTTAAAGTGATAAGTTAAAGAGTGAGCCAGGTACTACGTATGGGATGACCCTTACCTTTGGAGGCATTGTGCGGATTAAGTGATAAGAAGATCTGTTCCTAAGAGTAAGACTCTTTTTATTTTAACCTTCTATCAGTCTTTTGCTTATGAAGGGAACTTTGGAGTAAAAAGAATGCACTTTTCCAATAAGGTGATGGAAACCTTATTTAAGAAATACCATATAATACATAAGACTTCTGCTTCTTGCCAACCCCAAATAAGTGACCAAGCTGAGGCATCTAATAGAGAAATTAAATTGATCATAGAGAAAATAGTTTAACATAACAAGAAGGAATTGATCTTGAGGTTAAAAGATACATTAGGGACTATAAGACAAACTATAAAACACTAATTGGCATATTCCCATATAGATTGGCATTTGGAAAGCCATGTAATACTCCTACGGAGCCGCAACACATGGCTTATTAGGCTATTAAGCATTGTAACATGAATCTTGATGATGCAAGAGTACATAGAAAGCTGCAATTGCAAGAGCGTAAAGAGATGAAAAATGAATCTTATGAGACTACAATGATACACAAAGAAAAGACCAAAGCTTTCCAAAACAAGATGATATCAAGGAAAAGCTTTGTTATTGGTCAAAAAGTGCTTCTTTATCATTTTAGACTTAAATTGTTTATAGGTAAGAAGTGTTCTTGTAAGGACGGTCCTTTTGTGGTTTCTAATATTTTTTCATATGGAACAATGAAAATACAAAGTCTAAAATTCATAAAAACATTTAAGGTGAATGGTCATCACTTAAAGACTTGCTAGGAAATATTTCTAGTGGAGAATGCGGAAGTAGTGGTACTTAAAGATCTAAATGATAACTCGTGATGAAGAAAACATGAAGTCCATCCAATGATAGTAAACAAAGGCACTTCTTGGGAGGCAACCCAAGGAGACTTTGTTCCTTGTCCTTTACATTTTTGCAATTGTTGTTTTTGTTGAATGCTACATCTCTTACATATAATGTTATATTAGGAACGGTGTAATTTTTAAGTGTGGGGGTGAGGAACTTGTTTCTTCTTTGTGGTTTTAAGTTCTTTTACATGTTTTCATATATATTAAAAACAAACAAACATTCTCTATTTTTATATTACTTTTAAGATTACATAGTTATAATTAATGAGGCGAATCAACCAAAAGTTTTGCGACAATTTAGGCATGTATTATAACTCTCATGGTTGGTTAATGTATGTTTCCTTAAAAAAAAATAGTGACTAGGTGGTAGATATAAGCTAATAAGATTTTAAAATAGACTAACACCTTCATGACATGTACATCTTGAATTTGCCTTGGCTTGCTATTTGAAACCACATTTTAATCACATGAATTAATATGAAAATGATGTAGACATTATTTGTTTTGTAAGCTATATTAGTCAAATAGTTTTATACTTTAATTTAAGCGATCATTTACTTTCTTCATAGCAAAAAATATAATGTATGCTAATTTTACCATTTTATCACTATCTCGTCTTGATAATACTAAAACTATTAATAATTTAGGAATAATACATAAATGCAAATTGAATATCATAACTATGATAGCTTTGTCATTTCAATTGAATGTATTTTATCTTTAGTATTAAAATATCAAATATAATTAACAAAATTTATAAAAGTAAAGAATAATTTTATTAATAAAAATAATAATATCATATATAAAATTACAACCAACCAATAGAGTGAGTAGTATAAACTTAACGAAGAAGCAATGAAATAATAAAAGAGGCAAGCTACTTTACACGCCGAAGAAAAATAACAGCATCTCAGTATCATGATCCGGACTTTTTTGTTAGTTTGATTTTATATTCTAAAGAATATGCCTTACACATTATCTTCAAAGTAATGTGAATCTGATTCAGCGAGAAATAATAAGTAACTTCTTAATTAAATGTATTGAGATATTTAAGTTGGACATTCACTGCAAAAAATAATAATTTAAGAATTAAGTAACTGATATTGGATCACTTTCAGCTCTATATTAACGGACGCCTATCTCTTCTGCGCTACTCACTCGTGACTCGCCCCAAATCAAAATCCCTCTCCCGTGCCAAAAAGGATAGAGACAGGAAGAGGAAGAGAGAGCTTGTGATTAGTTTAGTTATTGGAGAGTTTTTGTCAGATATCTCTCTGTACTATGGCAGATTCGAGGCGAAAGTTCATTTCGCATAACGATCTTGAGAAGCATAACAAAGCTGGAGATCTGTGGATCTCGATACAGGGCAAGGTGTACAATGTCACTGACTGGACCAAAGACCATCCTGGTGGCCAGCTCCCTCTCTTAAATCTCGCTGGTCGAGACGTTACTGACGCTTTCGTCGCTTACCATCCAGCCACTGCTTGGCGTCATCTCGACAAGTTCTTCACTGGCTATTATCTCCGAGATTACTCTGTCTCTGAAGTCTCCAAGGACTACAGGAAACTC
Source organism: Erythroxylum cataractarum (assembly GCA_024703695.1). Lineage (NCBI taxonomy): Eukaryota > Viridiplantae > Streptophyta > Magnoliopsida > Malpighiales > Erythroxylaceae > Erythroxylum > Erythroxylum cataractarum. The sequence continues at coordinate 66,452,517 of JANJEY010000008.1, forward strand.
GTTGCCGAGTTTTCCAAAATGGGCATGTTTGAAAAGAAAGGACATGGGGTTTCGTTTTCTATTTGCCTCATGATACTTCTCCTTTCCCTGAGTGTATGTGGGGTTCTGTGCTCCAACAGCACTTGGGTACATTTGCTCTCTGCTGGATTGATTGGCTTTACGTGGATACAAAGTGGGTGGCTTGGACATGATTCAGGGCATTACAATATCATGATAAGCCCTGGATTCAATCGCTTTATACAGATCTTGACTGGAAATTGTCTTACAGGAATTAGTATCGGCTGGTGGAAATGGAATCATAATGCCCATCACATAGCATGTAATAGTCTCGATTTCGATCCAGATCTGCAACACATGCCTTTGTTCGCGGTGTCTTCAAAATTTTTCAGTTCTCTCAAGTCTTGCTTTTATGACAGGAAAATGAATTTTGATTGCGTTGCGAGGTTCTTGGTCAGTTATCAGCATTGGACATTTTATCCTGTGATGTGTTTTGCTAGGATTAATTTGTTTGCTCAATCTTTCTTGCTGCTGTTCTCTAAGAGAAGTGTGCCCAATAGGGGTCAAGAGATTCTGGGATTGGTTGTATACTGGATTTGGTATCCTTTACTTATTTCATGCTTACCCAATTGGGGTGAGAGACTTATGTTTGTGGTTGTAAGTTTTGCGGTGACCGGAATTCAACATGTTCAATTCTGTTTAAATCACTTCTCGACCAATATTTATGTTGGCCCTCCAAGAGGGGATGATTGGTTTGAGAAGCAAACAAAGGGGACATTGGACATCAAGTGCTCTTCTTGGATGGATTGGTTTCACGGTGGATTGCAGTTTCAGGTCGAACACCATTTGTTTCCTCGATTGCCTAGATGCCATCTCAGGACTATTTCACCTTTTGTTAGGGAGCTATGCAATAAGCACAATTTACCCTACAATATTGCTTCTTTCTGGAAGGCCAACGTAATGACATGTCAGACCCTTCGAGATGTTGCCTTGCAGGCCAGGGATATTGCCAATCCAATTCCTAAGAACTTAGTATGGGAGGCTTTGAACACTCATGGTTGAAAATTATTTGGGGTTTTGGTAAAGCCTTATGAGGTACTTGCCTACATGACAGACATCCTGATGTGGCTTGGGTATCAACAACTTCATTTATTGATGTCTAGGCGTAGACATCCCTTGGATTCTGGTAGAAAAATAGACTTCGTGGAATGTTACTTAGGGCTTTTGGTTCATTTCAGATGTGTTTACTTTGTTCTGCAAATTTCTGTTTTCATCGCAAACTCATTTGTGTAACAGGTGCTTTCGTGTTGCTCAAACTTTCATTTATATAAATATAATGCAGAGGATAAATAAACGATTATCATTGATTGTGAATCATCGTAACAAATTGTTAGAAGAACTGAATAGAATAGATGCGGCTGTTTTGTAGTGGGAGAATCAAATTGACAGGTGAAGAAGAGAACGTGACAATCGTACATTTTGAGAATCAAATGTTCTATTCTACCCATAGTGGGTAGGCAGGGCCACATGGCAAAGTACGACTCTAGCTGGCGCCTTGATAGCATTCAAGGAATCTTTTTATTTTTTCCAAGTTTCAGGCGTAGTGTCCCCGTACAGCTATCATAGAGAGGCAATGAGATGGCTATTTCGGTTACTCATGATAATTCAAGCCCCATTATATAAAACAGGGGAACTTATATAATAATATAATACAGAATCTACCACCAACTACCTGGCACTCCAGCTAGCGCTAGGCCCCTTATCCCATCAACTGTTTCCTATTTGAACAAGTTCGAGATTCAAAGGCACGAGTAACAGCAAAAAGTCTTTTTTTCGAACTCAACTCTGGACCTATATTGTTGAAGATTTAACGCATCTCGTTAGTTATTTGAGTCAGAATTATAGTTGTAAACAGATAGTGTTCCTAATCCTCATCCAATCTTTCTGTTGTAATTACATTACATAAAATTCTCATTATCCCTTGTCATTTCAGTTTAGATAGGATCAAATATCAAATTGATCACTTAGTTTAGATAGAATCAAATACAAACTCATACACTTTAAATGCGTATAGATACAATAAATAATGTAATACAAAATACCCAATACAAAATAGCTCCATTTCAACATTGCTCAGCCTTGTTCTTCTTTCACTCTCTCTAAACTCTTTGGATTGTTCTTGTATTTTTGGTGACAAATTACAGTGAATAACAACGAATGTATCTTTAGTATCAAAGGTTGGTAAATTGGAAAAAAGATTTGGAAAAAAGGGCTCGGTTTGCGTGGCCCGGCCTGACCTAACTAAAGGTTAACTAGCTCGTGGACTATAAGCAGGTCAGTCTATCTATATTATTTATAAAAAAACACTTTGACAAAACAACTTCGTTTTACACATTCCAATCAGGGTCTTGGCTTAGGTCACGGGATGAAGCCCAGCCAACCTAAGCCAACTCAGGCCAGGCCATGAAAAATCTACTACGAGAAATGAATGTGAATTAATCACGAATTATAAAGGATTTGAAGACGTTAATGCTACAATTACATCATGAAAACAATCAACTGGAGCAAGAAAGAACCCAAAGGAGTACAAGTCTCCTACGAAGTTAAAATTTTCTCAACTAGACAGAATGGAATTGGACGATAAGAGGGTTACAGCACTACTTTTGGTGTGACTAAAAATATGAGTCGGGATACAGATGCAAGGACAATTTAAAATATTAATGGTAGGGAATGACAATAAGGTAGCAGAGGAGGAAGTGAATCTAAAGAAAGATACTAAACCTTCTACTATTTCACTTCAGGCTATGATTAGATAATCATCCCTAAAAAAGAAATACAATTATCTAAGGTCTAAGGTATGGGGATGCCAAAGTCTATGCCCCTCCTAGAAGGGACATCATGATCTATGGTTTGGTCTTAGGCAAATTAAATGTATTTAAAACGTGAAAACCCAAAATTTTGGGAGACTTTTGAGACTTTTTATGTCTTATTATTCTTTTTACTCTAAAAAGGCATTGTTAGCCGTCGGGAGGTATTCCATATCAATTTAATGATAACAATAAGCTTAATGAAAAAATAAACCATAAATTAAATAACTGAGATAGTTACAACTATTCAACATAGTTTTTTTTAATTTCTCGTAAGTTAAATATGTAAATTTATAAATAACTTATTTGCTACTTGTACTAATAATCCTTCATGATAATTTTAAATTATTGAATACATGGATAACTATAAAATAATCAGCATCAAATTAATTTTTTAGATCAATCAATATTAATTATTCATGAAATATAAGAACACAAAATAAGAAATACTTGAATAACAAAATGAAATAAGTTTAGAATTAAACCTCACAAAGTTACAGCTAGAGTTTTAAATTCCCTTGAATCAGAATATTTGAGTTTAGTCACACACATAAGTTTCAATACCAAAGATAGATGAAAGATGAAAGATTGAGAGAAAAGTCAAAAGAAACAAAAAAAAAGAAGGTTGGAAAGATGAAAGACTTCTCTCCTATTGTTTTGCTACTCAATCCCTAGTTTACTTCTATCTTGTAAAGATTCCTATCTAAAAACTGTAGGAAAATCCCGGGAGGTACATCACATGTACCGGCAGTGGAAAACAAAATTTTTTGTTCCCGGGACTTTCCCGAATCCCAGGATCCAGGTATCGGTATGAAGACATCAAACCTAAATAGCCAAAAGAGACTATCTCTAA
>JANJEY010000008.1:66519529-66551227 GCA_024703695.1 Erythroxylum cataractarum
TCAGGAAACCCTAGCCGCCATCCAAGAGAAAGATCGTGCGGCGTTCAGAAAAGTTTTCAGGACGTGCTAGCACACTATAGCCGCAGCCCGGATCGTGCATGCTCGTGTGGATACCGGTAGAGGGCATTAGCGATTCGCAGTGTCTTGGAATTCGAAAAAGAAGCAATTCACCCACGAAAATAAGGTATTTTCGTACATCTTTGGTATTCTCGATTATACTCATGTTATTGTATGGTCTTTTTCCGCAGTGTATTGTGAATACTCGGACCATACGCGATCCAACAATTTCATGCAGTCTCACTATCTCATCAATATACTTCTTTTTTAGTACATGAAGAGAATCAATCTGTTTAATTGTCAGAAAATGGGCTGACTTCATCAAATGAGCAACAATAGCCTATATGGCATCATGTTTCTCACTAGTTTTTGGCAAACCCGTCAGAAAATCCATGGTTACCCATTGCCATTTCTACTCAGGACTGGACAATGGCCTTAACTTGCCTGATGGTGCTTGGTATTTAGCCTTGACTTGCTGACATACTAGACACTTACATGCATATTCTGCTACATCCTTCTTTATGTCTTTCCACCAGAAATGCTCTTTCAAATCTCTGTACATGTGCTACCTTGGTGTATGGCATAAGGCGTATTGTATGCCTCATCTAGTATCTCATCATTCACCTCCTTGACATTCGGAATACAAAGTCAGTTCCCTACAACAATAAGTCCATCATGACTTACTATCACTTTAGATTTCTTACCATTCTGAATTTCTTATCGAAGCTTAGTCAATTCTACATCCTGTGCTTGTAACTCCCTAACCTTCTCTCTGAGTATCGGTCTCACTCTGAAAGTAGCAACAATACAATCAGGTTCATCCTATTTCAAACTTATCCTAAGCTTAGCCATCTCTTCCAATAATGGCAGATAAACTGTATGAACGTGGTCAACGATGCGCGATCACGACTTTCATGCAAGTCCGCAGAGTCGCGATCATGCCCTTCCTAGTTTTCTTCTTTCAACCTGTATTGGTAAAAAGGGCATAACTTTCACTAAAAATATTGGATTAAGGTCATTCAAAGACCGTTTTGAAGAGGAATTTTAGACCTATAACTTCCATGAAGACCTCAACAACAATGTTTGTCTCTATATAGGTCAAAATTTCAAAATAATGTAGTTGTCTTGAAAGTCCATCCTATGCAACATCACAAACTTCTAATAATCATATCTCTAAACTCCAATGTCCAAAATTTCATACTATACATCATTGGAAAGCTGAAATAATAATCTGAAAATTCCAAGAAGACAACTTTTCCCAATTCCTTCTAGATCCATATAGTATTTCCCTTGAAGCTAGAACACAAATTCTCACCCTTATGGAAAACTTGAAAATGCAATGTACAATTTTGGAATTATCATGGGCAAAACACAATCACATCTCATTAACATCAAAATATAAGAGTTGTCACAAAGATTTAATGGGCATTTTAAGTCATAATACATCAATATCTCAAAATGCCAAAAAAAAAAGATAGATGAACAGTAATTTGCACAAAATGCAACTACAGCCTTGTAGTTACAAATCTAGCCTAAAACATAAAAAGACACAAATTTTGGCGTGATGCCTCGATTCTCTTTCACTCGATCTCTTGCTCGTCACTTGGAGATGGGAAGGAATGGGGGTGAGCTTAAAGCTCGTGGGTAATAGTTTATAACAGTTTAGAAAAGGCTAAGAGCTTGGAGAGGCTAAGATAGCAAAACGAATACTTTGTATAAGAGATCTGAAAAGGCTTGGGGAGAGAAGAAAGAATACTTGTAAATTTGACGAAGTATAGTGAAAACTCAGAAGAACTCTGAGGAATGGACGTAGCCCAAGGTTTGGGGTGAACCAGTATAAAAATCGCAGCGTCTATCTTCTAACCTTTAACTTTTAATTTCTCTTGTTCTTAAACATGTATATAGAAGTTATTTGCGATTTGTATACATAGCTATTTTTGTATAACAGTGTTGGTATTCTTTTAACAGTTGAAAAAGTTCTTAACAAGAAATATCAAAGTTTTTGTATTCATGAGAAGAATACACAATTCAACCCCCATTCTTGTATATTTCATATATTGTATGTGAATTCTATATTAACATGTGATTTACTTCAATTGGTATCCGAGCTTGGTTTCCAAGAACCACTTTTACAAAGTAAGGACAAAGATCCATTGCTGAATCACATGTTTTATAGCTGAAGTTGCCTCCATCATAAGACCTCCTGCATTCAATGACGAGAATTATCATTATTGGAAGGACAGGATGCGGCTCTTAATCGAATCCACATACGTTGATCTTTGGGATATCATTGAGAATGGACCATATATACCAATAGATGATGAAGGAAATACTATTCCTCATACCAGATGGTCAGCCGATCACAAAGCTAGATTTCAATTAAACTCAAAGGCCAAGTTCTTTCTGAGTTATGTTTTAAACAGAAGTGAATATGATAAAGTTCATAGATGCAAAACTGCGAAGGAGATGTGAGACACCTTATCCATCACACATGAAGACATAAACCAGGTGAAAGAATCCAAGATCAACATTCTTGTACATCAATATAAGTTGTTTAAGATGAAAGAAGATGAGTCTATTGATCAAATGTTTAGACGATTTCAAACTATCGTTAATGGACTTAAAGCTCTTAGGAGAATCTACGATAATCAAGACCATGTCAGGAAGAATCTCATAAATCTGCCTAAAAGATGGAGACCCAAAGTCACTGCAGTACAAGAAGCCAAGGATCTGAGCAAATTAAAGCTAGACAAATTGCTTGGTTCTTTGAAGATACACGAAGTAGAGCTTGATGCTGAGGACAAACCTAGAAGAGACAAATCAATAGCATTAAAAGCTGGTTACAAAAATCACAAGACTCAAAGAAATAGAAGTTCATCGTCAAAAGCATTAAAGATCGAAGAGATCAAGAATGATGATACCAGTGAATCTAATCAAGATTCAAGTGAAGATGATAATGAATTATCTTTCATTTCAAGAAAGATCAGAAGAATGTGGAAGAAGAAAGCAAAAGGAAATAAAGATTTTTCTTTTAAGAAAAATAGCAAAGATGAAGTCAAGAATGAGAAGACCTCTATCATTTGCTACGAGTGCAACAATTTAGGACATTACAAATCTGAATGTCCATTATTTAGAAAAAAAAAACAAAGAAGAATAAAGAAAATAAGAAAAGTATGATGGCAACTTGGGAAGATTTGGATTCGTCCGAATCTAATTCTGATTCAAAAGTACCAGAACAAGCAAATATATGCTTGGTAGCTGAAAAAGAAGGTGACGAGGAGGTAATTTCTAACTTTAATGAACTCCAAGATGCATATTTAGCATTGTTAGAAGATTTGCATATTATACTAAAGCAGTATAGATCCTTAAAAAGAAAGTTTGTCGAAAACTTTAAGAACATGGAAGCATTAGAAAAAAAATGTCTACCTTAAGAAACAAGTAGACGATATAAAGAAAAAAGTAACTATAGATAGATCTGAGGAAATTAGTCAGTTGAAACAAAGGATTAATCCCCTCTCAGCAGACTTATCAACCTTTACTGTAAGTGCGAAAAAAATGAATGACATGATTGGAAGGTATAGACACCCTAATGATAAGAGTGGTTTAGGGTTTACTAAAAGCAATACTCATTGCAAAAATAATTTTGTTCCTTATAGAAAGAAATATCACCAATCTTCTTATTATCATTCTATGAATAATTATAAGACTAACCCTAAAGGACCCAAGAAAGTCTGGGTACCTAAAAAGAACATAATATCTACTACAAATCTCCTTCCTTGGAAAAAGCAACCAGCACCAATGGTATTTAGACAATGGATACTCGCGACATATGATGGGAAGAAAGTTTATACTCCTAGATCTTCAAAATAAAAAGGGAGGATCAATAACTTTTGAAAACAACCAGCAGGGCAAAATAGTTGGAATCGACAAAATCGGTAAAGATTTCTTTGCATCTATTGATAATGTTCTACTAGTTGAAGGTTTAAAACATAATTTGATTAGTGTAAATCAATTATGTGATTTTGGTTTTGAAGTATCCTTTAATCAAAACTCATGTGTAGTCAAAAACAAGGATGAATCCATATTCTTTTTTGTCAAAAGACGAAACAATCTTTATAAGATTAATTTACAAGATTTGAAAAGTCAAAATATTTCTTGTTTTATATCATCAGATGAAGAAAAAGTGATTTGGCATAAAAAGCTAGTTCATGTTAGTCTTAAACATATTTCCAAGTTGATTAAACATGATTCGGTAAGAGGTTTACCAACAATTAGTTTTAACAAGGATTTCTTTTGTGAGAGTTAACATAAAGGAAAATAGGTTAAAACATCCTTTTCTTCTAAAAATATTGTAATTTCGTCTAGACCTTTAGAGTTGTTACATATAGACTTATTTGGTCCAACTAGGACATTAAGTCTTGGCGGAAAGAAATATGGTCTTATAATTATTGATGACTTCATTAGATTTTGTTGGATATTATTTTTGTCACATAAGGATAAATCTTTTAAATGTTTTAAAGTTCTTTCCAAAAAGTTATAAAATGAAAAAGGAGTTTCTGTTGTCGGAATTAGAAGTAATCATGGTGGTGAATTTGAAAATGAAAAATTCAAAATATTCTATGAAGGGAATGGAATTTTCTATAATTTCTCTACTCCTAGAACTCCACAACAAAATGGAGTGGTAGAAAGAAAGAACAGGACGATTCAGGAAATGGCAAGAACCATACTGTGTGAAATGAATCTTCCTAAGTATTTATGGGTGGAACCTGTAAATATAGCTTGTTATATTCAAAATAGAATACTTCTGTGACCATGGTTGAATAAAATTCCATATAGGTTATGGAAAGGAAGGAAACCTAATATCTCTTACTTCCATCCATTTGGTTACAAGTGTACTATATTGAATGCAAAAGAAACTTTGGATAAATTTGACTCTAAGGTCTATTCATTATCTTCTAAAGCTTAGGGTTTATAATTTTGCTTTTAAATCTGTAAAAGAATTTATTCATGTCAAATTTGATGATGGTTCTCAACCATATAGAAGTAATGATACTGATAATGAAACCCTATCAGTACCCTTAGTTGATAATGTAGATGTGTCACCATCAGATGCTCCTCTAGAAAAAGTAGAAGATATTCCTGAAAATGTGAGTCTGAAGAAGGACTGGAAATATAAATCTTCTCACCCAGAAAATCTGATTATAGGAGAAACTTCAGAAGGTGTGAGAACTAGGTCTAATTTCATAATAGAAGCAAATGTAGCTTTTATTTTTGAAATAGAGCCTAAGAAAATTGATGAAGCTCTTTAAGATGAAGCATGGATTTTAGTCATGCAAGAGGAGCTGAACCAGTTTACTAGGAATAAAGTTTGGTCTTCAGTTCCCAGACCCTCCAAAAAGTCTATCATAGGAACCAGATGGGTTTTTTTTAATAAATTAGACAAGTCAGGTAGAGTAAGTTGTAACAAAGCTAGATTAGTAGCTCAAGGCTATAATCAACAAGAAGGAATAGACTATAATGAAACTTATGCTCCTGTAGCTAGATTAGAAGCTATTAGGATTTTGTTTGCATATGTTGTCTGTCATGATATAAAATTGTTTCAAATAGATGTGAAAAGTGCCTTTTTGAATGGTTTTATAGATGAAGAGGTTTATGTAAAGCAACCTCTTGGTTTTGAAGATTGTAAGAAACCAGATTATGTTTATAGACTTCATAAAGGTTTGTATGGTTTGAAACAAGCTCCTCGATCTTGGTATGATCGTCTAAGTTCGAACTTGGTATGATCGTCTAAGTTCCTTTTTGATTGAAAATGGTTTAGTAGAGGACATGTAGATAAGACTTTATTTAGAAAATGTATTAAGAACGATTTCATCATAGTACAGATATATGTTGATGATATTATCTTTAGTGCAATGTCTAAAAAGTTATGTTCCAGTTTTGAGAATTTGATAAAAAGTGAATTTGAAATGAGCATGGTAGGTGAATTAAAATTCTTTCTTGGTTTACAAATTAAGAAAACCGAAAAAAAAAGATTTATTCATCAACAAAAATATATCAAAGAACTGTTGGTTAAATATGGAATGGAAAAAGTGAAACCTATGTCTACTCCTATGCACCCTTCAAACCTTTTATCTAAGGATGAAACGGGTCAGAAGGTTGATCAAACCCTTTTTAGAGGTATTATTGGTTCTTTATTTTACCTTACAGCAAGCAGACCTGATATTTTGTTTAGAGTCTGTTTGTGTGCTAGATTTCAAACAGATCTTAGAAAATATTACTATATTGTTGTTAAAAGAATTATGAGATATATATCAGGTTCTACTGATCTTTGCTTAATGTATAAGAAAGGTAAAGATTTCATGTTAATCGGCTATTATGATGCTGATTACGCTAGAGACAGGATTGATAGAAAGAGTACAAGTGAAGGTTGTCACTTTCTTAGCCATAATCTAGTGTCCTGGTTAAGTAAGAGGCAAAGTTCAATTGCTCTATCTACTGCAGAAGTTGAATATATGTCAGCTACAAGTTGTTGCTCACAGGTGTTATGGATCAAATATCAGTTAGAAGATTATTCAATACAAGAAGAACAAATCCCAATTTACTATGACAACATAAGTGCTATCAACCTATCAAAGAATCCAATACAACACTCGAGGGTAAAGCATATTTAAGTTAGATATCATTTCCACCGAGACTATGTACAGAGGGGAGTCGTCAGTCTACAATTTGTTGAGACAAACATCAATGGGCAGATATCTTCACTAAGCCTTTGAATGAAGAAAGATTTAAAGAAATCAAATGAAACTTGAATATGGTTGTGTTGAGTGACCAATCTCCTGACACGTCATGGCCTAAATGATTTTCTTAAATAAAGAAGATAAAAAGTCGTAAGGTTTCAAGGAAACGGTAATGGTAAGTTACAGATGGTAAGTTTTTAAGAAAAGAAGGAAAAATCCTCTCAAAGGTTTTAGAATATCACCTACTATAGAATATTCTTGAAATACTCTAAAATTGACTTTTGCATAACTCTCAACAAAACATTTCATTACTGTGTTCTTGATATCAAGTTCTTTCTGTTTACATTCTCATCTTCAGATACTAACCTCATTACTTTGAGTAACATTTGTGTGTTTAGTTTATATTGTCTACAGGTTAAAAATGGAGCAATCTATGATTTATGGAAGACATGTTGATTTTGACTCTTTGAAGAAGAACCAGATGGATATTGAACCAAAAATTGATGCAGTGGGATGGAAAATTTTCTTTCAGGATCATGAAACAGTCTATCTGAATGAAATATATGAGTTCTAGAAGAATACAACAGTAGTAGACGAAACCTTAGTATCAACGATGGATAGATTATCGGTTATTGTAACACTGGAGTTAATCGAGAAGGTTAGTGAATGTCCATGTGTTGGAGCAGAGGTGTCTCATAACACAAGATGGATTACTAAAAGCAGTATAGAGAAAACACATAACAATCGACAACTCTATGGAAGTAGTAACCCAAAGAACAAGAAGGCATCAACTCTTGTTCTGAAGGCTAGGGTTTTACATGCGCTACTCTTTCATTGTGTTCTACCAAAAACAGGTTCAAAGAACGTTGTGATGACGATAAATAAACAATGCTTGTTTCATCTACTCAATCATCAGCCTATAAATCTTCCATACTTGATTTTAAGGTATATGATGAAGTCGAAGGGAGACTCTAATGCCTTACCGTATGGTATGCTCCTAACAAGAATCTTTAGAGATTCTAGAATTCTTCTTGACAAAGGAAACAGAATGAAGATGAACATAAAAAGCATCATTAATGTGTCAACTATCAGTAAAATGAGTTTGAAGTCTCAAGAAAAGGAGGATAAAGATTCTATATCAAAAGCAAGGATTGAGGGGGAGCGTATTGTCAGACGTAGCTTGAATGAAAAAGTTACACCCACAAGGAAGACAAAACCTCAAGAGAGAATGTCTATAGAAGAAAAGAAGAATAAATAGTCAGAGGTATCAATTAAAGCTAAGACGATTTCATAAAGAAAAGAGAGCCAGGTGAAGCAGTCTCTAAATAAGTGTCATTAAAAAGAAAGGGGGAGAAACTTTATTTTGAGAAATCCAAACAATCTAAAAGGTCACCAAGATTGTTAATCTTGCGTCAACAAGAGGAGAACAGAGGGAAAGGATTGACTGTTGGTGAAGATTCTGAAAAGATTGAGAAAGCACTATAGGCAACTAGATCTTTGGTCTCAATTTTGCAAGAACAATCAGCAAAATCGACTTAAGAAACTGAAATTAAGAGGAAGTTGGTGTTTGAAAAGAAGAAACCTCAACAACAACCTCCTCCTAGACTGATAAAAGAAAGTAAGAAGTTGAAGACCAGTCAGAAAAAGATTACTCCAACTGGTGTTCAACAAAAGGCAAAGTCAGTTGAACACAGATCTGTATCTCATAGTCCTTCTCAACCTATCAGAAAAAGGGATTGAAAATGAATGTGATTGAAGAATCAGTACCTGTGAGAAGCAGAAGCTCGATTATTATAAGAGAACCTGTGAAAAGGTTGGTCAAGGTACAAGTTGAACCAATACTGATCAATAATCGATCAATACATCTTCTAAATTATGAAGAAAGAAGATTATATGGTATTCTGAGAGATGAAAAGTCAGAACCATATCCATTGAAGATCTCCAGGATCGATATACTATTTACCCAGTGACAAATAGAACATTGATCAAGATTGTACCAGATATACAATCAAGAGTTTCAAACATTGTACGCAATAAAGACAAAGGGAAACAGAAGATGTACCCTGAAGCAAATATAGGTCATCTTATAAAGGATTAGATACAGGCAGCAGTGAGAAACATAGATGAGGCATGCAATGCAGCTCAATCAAGAGGAATCTATGTTTCACTTCACATCTCAAAAGCATCAGAAAGTTAGTGTGGCCACTCCAACACAGATGCATCCTTTCAGATAGTTGGAAGAGTGACAAAAGGATGTCCTATACCTTCTTGGAAAACCAATTCTAAAACCACCTAGACCTGATGACCTTGATCTCCCTTAAGGAAAACAATCTTTCAAATCTCCTGTTATTAAAATCATCGAATTAGATGTTTAACCTTCAGAAATATTTGTTGCTACAAACTTCCATCCACCAAGAACACCTCAACAAGATTTTACTATTGTTCTGGATGAAGTTAGTCACACACAACAGTGGAGTTAGGAAGCCTTAGTTAAGGAGATTGAATAAATTCATACTAAGGTTGATGATCTGACTGACTCAGTGGGTGATCTACATAAGGAAGTAACTTATCTACGAGTTTCTATTGAAGAAGACCTCAAGTTGATCCGAACTGATATGCAACGAATGTTTTCTGAAATCATGAAGCATCTCCAGTAAAGTTTTTTTATTAATAACAAATAGGGGTAGAAGAGCAGAAGCAGAAGAAAGATAACAAATAGGGGAGACCAGTAAGAAGAAAAGAAGATAGGACTACAAGTTTATTTTCATATGTGTATTGTATATATGCATGTAATATCTTTTGTTGTCTTCTTATTCATTATATGAATAACATTCATTTATTCATTTTTATCTTTCTAAAATTATGGTTATTTGTTATCATTAAAAAGAGGGATATTGTTAAGTCAAAAAGACTTCACTTTATTAATTTTGGTGATAATCAAATAATAATAATGTTAGAAATAAATGAACTATTTTAATAAGTATGTTAAGTGTGCAGAAAAATATAGAAGAAATGGTAAAAATACAAAAGAAGCGCAAAACATAGAAGAAGCGCAAAACACAGAGAAGGGCAAAACACAGAAAAAACGTAAAATATAGAAGAAGTGAAAAACACAAAAGAAGTTTAAAACACAGACGATAAAAAAATGAAGACACTCTAATACGTCAGATAGTTAATCAGTTAAAGTTAGTTACAGAACTCAACTGAATAACGGTTTTTATCAAAAAGCAAGAAGCAGTTATCAAGAATCAAGGCTATAAATACTAGTCGTAGTCGAAGACTGAACAATCTTTTAGTTTTCAAGTTATTACTTATAAAAATTCTGTATTCAAAGTGCAATACAAGATAGTAAACTCTACTGTAACAAAAAGCTCACAATATCTTTCTAGTGGGAGAAAGAAAAGGTTATGAGCTTAGAGAGGCTAAGATAGCTGAAAGAATACTTTATGTAAGAGACCTGAAGAGGCTCTGGAAGGGAAGAAAGAATACTTAAAATTTTGACAAAGTATAGTGAAAACTCAGAAGAACTCTGAGGACTAGATGTAGCCCAAGATTTGGGGTGAACCAGTATAAAAATTGCAGCGTTTATCTTCTAACCTTTAACTTTTAATTTCTCTTATTCTTAAACAAGTATATAGAAGTTATTTGGGATTGGTATACATAGATATTTTAGCATAACAGTGTTGGTATTCTTTTAACAGTTGAAAAATTTCTTAACAAGAAATATCAAAGTTTTTTATTCACGAAAAGAATACACAATTCAACCCCCCTTCTTATGTATTTCGTATATTGTACGTGAATTCTATATTAACGTGTGATTTACTTCAAGGGTTAGGTTTTTTTAGTGATAAATGTGAAGAAGATAGCAAAATGATAGTAGTAAATGGAGGTGAGAATAAGCTCCAATGTTGGTTAGGTAAAAAGTGAAATATCGTGGATGGAACTAAATGAAAAAGATGAAGAAGGTTAGGGTATTTCGTGAGAGACAAAACAAGAGTTAAAAATGAAAGACATTAAAGAGAGTATCTTGAAAAATGGTACAACGTGAGAGGTGAGTGGTGAGTGGGGGTGACACTTGTCACTGCCACTTGTCACCTTCCTATGGTCCCATTTGGACCCTTATTAACTAGTCTAATTGTCTCCAATTTCTAGTTCAATTCTGTCTCAATTTTCAATGACACTTGTAAGTAAATCCCAAAATCCTTTATCAAAACTTCCATTTCCATTTGACAATGAATTCTACAGCCATTTATCATTTGTCTTGCCACTTGGCATTTTTCTTAATCCAAAATTACCCCAAATTTTCATAATTTTTCTAAATTTTACCAAAGTTTCTAAATCAATGCATATACTTTCCAAATCAACTTTCAACACATACAAAATCACAATTCTCAATATGATCACATTTATAACTCAATTATACCCAAAAAATGTCAATGAATGCATGTACAATCATTTTAATGTGCAAAAATTCAATATTCAAGCGTATGTGTATGCTATATTATGCATGAGCATGAAATGTGCTTTATAACTTCTCAATAACTCTTATATTTACTATTCTAGCCTTAACATGGATAACGGGATGTTACAAAATACCTTTAACCATAAGAAATAATTTATTTTCTAATACAAATGATAGTTCCTTTCTAAACATATAGCTTTTGTTACTTTTTAGTCCTCTTAAATAGATAAATATGATTATGCATAGAAATATCCTACAATTATCTTTCCTTAAATTTTTGTTTAAAGTTGGTAATAAAAAATTAACTTTAATACCATTTATTATCCCTAATAGCACCAAAAAGAGAGTGAAATAGGGCTTATTATTTTAAAATTGTCTTGCCATTTAGTTTGCAATTTGAAAACTTAATTAAATAATATAGCAATAGATTTGTGGTTAAAACTAGAATAGCAACCAAATAAGAATCAATAAGAAGATTTTTATTGAGGTTCAACCAATTAGATATGCTTACATCCTTAGTAGCTAAGAATGCTTTACTTTATTGTTAATCAGTAACTTGCTTAATAAGGATTACATATTTCCTATATATAGAACATGTTTACATAAGTATAGTTAATTGTAAACCCTAATTGGTACAATTCCACATAACTTACCTATTTAACAAACCCAACCTAACTTGATCATGATTCTAACAAGTCTTAGAATCCTTAATGTTTGTAATCCACCAAAAACATATGTTCAATTAAGGTTGTTTGTCATTGACGTCTTGGGATATAGTAGATCTTGTTGTCTCTATCACATCATGTCTCAAATCATGGATTCTTTACTTCTCTGCAAACTTGGAAACAGTTCTAGGACCTAAGCATGTTATAGAATGTGTCTTCCTTGAAAATATCTCTTTCACATTAACATGTCTATTTTGTTAACCTCATTTTTTTAGCTATGATTTCCATAATAGAACACGTCTTAAGCCACACTAGTTTCTAGATTGTGTTCACCCAAAAGGCATCCAAGAAACATCTCAAATTTTTATTTTTATATATATGATCCATACATAATAACAACTTTAATAATACTAAAATATTTTACATCTCTAGAAGCTAGTAGCCATATAGTCTCAAGTGTCCAATCAATGTACAAAATAATATAATTGCTTTGATACAATCATCCTCTAAATAAACAAATAATGTTATTTCAATTTAACTTAAATGAGTAAGTAAGACTATAAGAAAGATTACAAATCAATATTTTTAGTGATTCAATAAATAAATCTACATTTATTACATTGGTTTCACTTAAGATTTAAGTTTTTTTTTTCATTCAATCAGGTGAATGAAAAACCTTTTTTACAAATTTTTTCTTGCCTTTTAATAAAATAACCTTTTTTAAAATATCTAATCTATATTTTAAGGAAATAATGATAAATTTCACAATCGATCGGTGTGGGATAAACAAGTTGCATCCTAATAAGAGAATTTAAGTTTGAATTTTTTCATTTCTTTTATGGAAAGAAGTTTAATTATTTCATTTATGAATCGAAAATAATTTAGTTATTTGATTTTTGAAGAATTATCTATTATTTATGGCCTTTCATTTCCTGTATGTTTTTTAGGAATATAATTTTTCTGTATCAAGATAAGTTGGTTGGTTTAGATATAAACAACATTGTAATAAATCAATATTTGAATCAAATCATAGTATATGATAATTAGTTCAAAGTAATTGAAAGCTTGACATGTCATTAGGATGGCAATTGGGCCCAGGCCTGAGCTGGCCCTTAAATTTGGTTTTCTAAAATAGTTAATCTTAGGTTGAGATTTCTAGTTTGGTTCTATTGCCTCGAGCTCCGAGCCAACTCGAGCCTAAATTACCCATCCTTGCATGTTAATCCATATAAAAGATTTCTATCCCTTTTTTTTAAGATCACCATGATCGAACTAGAGACTACCACATTACCTCTAGTAACCAATGGATCCCAATGCCAACCAACAACAAATTTTAAATCAGAATTTGGGATTTTTTAAAAACCATAATTTGGGATTTTTTTAAACCAGAAGTTGATGGCCTGCATTATATATTGAGGTTAATTACAAAAAATTCTTAAACTTTGCTTAAATTTATAATTATAATTTGAATTTTAAAAAGTAACAATTAAATGCTTATTTTTTTTAATATTTTTCAATTCTAACTCAACTTTAGTGTCTCCGTTATCTTTGCTAATATGACTTGTCACGTTTTTCAAAAATCTTAACCATTAACGCACGTTAGCCAAAATTAATATAAGTGGTGAAGAGTAATGAAATGATATCGCTTAATCACATAATTAAAACTACGTCATTTCAAAAAATTGAAATCCCTAGATTAGTTTAATCTCTCTCTTTGTTTTGGTTCTCATGTTTGTTGTTATTTAATTTTCGTTTGCATTTCATTGAAAATTTGAATGGACTTTGGGATTTATTTATGTGACTAAACAATGTTATCTAATTTTTGTTTGCATCTAGGAATCTTATTTTTTAAATTACTCGTTTCATTAATATTCATTATTTGTATTAATTTTAGTTTATTATCTATTATTAATTGGTATTTCTGAAACACGTGATAAATCATATCAGTAAAACATTAACTTAGAATTGAAAAGAATTAAAAGTTAAATATTTAATTGCTACTCTTTAAATATTAAATTATAATTACAGAATAAAATAAAATTTAAGATTTTATTTGTAATTAATCGTAGAATTTGCAATTCATGGTCGTAATATGGTTGGCCCTGGGCTACTACCACGTCAGCTTCTTGTTTCACACTCGGAATGGTCCTCAACAGCTCATTCATGGCTGTCTCTGAAACCAAATTCCTTGGCGGGCAGTTAAGTCTTGTGCTACCCTACCCTACCTCTCACCTCTCAGTGACAAACATCGGCATTCATCAACTCAAATCCTATCGAAAACTACAATACCTATATAACCTAATAAAGAAGGTGCCAAAAGGCCTCTTGAGTCTTACTAACTAAATAACGTTGACCGTTCTTAAGCTCATCTGGGTCTCCCAATATTGTCTCATGTGGTTCGCGCAAATGTTCTCCTCGGGACAAGATCTTCTGTCTAATATTATTTTGTTTTATTCTGTCTTATAAAATTTTAGTCATTTATTTTATAGGATTCACACAGAACCTACATGGGATCTATATGAAACTCACATAAATAAATAGTTAAGATTTATTGGATATAATAAGATACCTTAATATTAGTCAAAAAAATTTGAGCTCCAAAATAGTAGCTAGAGATTCCCCACTTTATCTGCTTCAGTGTATGACCCGTCGCGTCAAACAAGAAATTGGAGAAAGGTACCTGCCTAGTTCTTGATTATGGTTTCGTGCTCTTAAATTACTAACATCTTAAATTACTAAGACACCTGGTGAGAAAAAAAAAAACTCTAATTTGCATCCGCATAAGCATAGCTTCTTAGGAATTTCAGATTTCGGATTTAATATAATATAATATCATAGTCTACCATATGCTATAGCAATCTCCATAGGACGAAGTTAACAATTTTCTAACGAAAACTCAACTTCTCCAAGGCTCATGGCTTTCCTTTTGTCAACTTGGTCACTTCAAACGCATTATTTGAAACATTAATCAACTTCTTCTAGAGAAAGTTAAATAGCATTTTCTGAAAGAGAAGGCGATGAATCCGAAGTCAGGTCATTCATGATAGAATTAGGGCCAACTTCTGTAGCACCCTTGCTGCTTATGTCCTCAATCATCCTATGGACAATGCTCATCTTTGGTCTGTCTCTTGGCAACTCCGATACACAAAGCAAAGCCACTTGCGTGAGAGCCACCATTTGCTCCTCCATCTGCTTGCACCCAAACAGCTCAAAATCAAACACCTCCCATGCCCACTCTTCTCGCCCAACTCCTTGAACCCACTTCGCCAAACTTGTATTTCCCTCCCCATTTGGCATTTTCCCTGTCAATAGTTCTAGCAAGACCACGCCAAAGCTATAAACATCGCACTTCTGGCTAAATTTCCTTTGGTTCACATTATCATGGTTTTTAATATCGTTGGGCAATAGTTCTGGAGCCTTATATGCATTGTTCGAGAAGGAGGGTGCGTGCAACAATTGGTGAAGACCAATGTCAGAAATGCATGCATTGCCAGAGCGATCAACAATGATGTTTGATGATGTTAAGTTGCCATGAAATAGCTTAGCTTTATCATAACTATGGAGGAAAGCAAGACCTTTTGCAGAACCTGAAGCAATTCTCAACCTTGCAGCCCATTCTAATGGAGTCCTTCCTGGTCCTCTGTTGCCTGTTGTCAACACAGAAACATCTCTTTTGTTAGTCCTATATAAAACTAAGGATAAAGGTCAAAACGATCAATATAATTTGAACCAAAATAGAGGGACGTACCGTGCAAAAGTGATTGGAGACTTCCATTTGGTAGAAAATCATACACTAAAAGCAACTCATCCTTAGACTGATAATAAGCTCTGAGACACACAACATTGGAGTGTCTCAATCCACCGATCACCTTTAGCCAACCATCGAGCTCTCTTCTTTTTCTTCTTTCTCGGACCCTCTTAACCACCAAGACACCGTCGCCGTCCATCAACACTTTGTATGTGGTCCCAACTGTGCCTTTACCCAACAATTCAGCAGACGAACTCAGTAGCTCATTCACCTTACTGAAACCATGACAACCTTCAAACAACACCATGTTCTTACCCTCCCTACTGATCCTACCTTCAACGTAGTACCCTCCAATTGGTGGTTGAGAACCAGTAGCTTTCCTCTTCGCCAAATCTCCGGAAGACCCTCTTTTTCTTCTTCGCTCACGAAAACAGTAGCATGTGATAGTCATTAATCCTGAGACAATCGCCATAGCGATGACACTGACAATGATGATCAGGACCCAGTTGTTCAACCTCTTCTTGGTGCTATTTACAGGTTTACTTGATTGTGCTGGGTCGCTCTCCAACGTCCCACTATAGCACGCATTCAGCAACGGCTCCCCGCAGAGATTCTGATTCCCGCTAAAGGAACTCGCAGGAAATCGAGACAATGACGACGGTATTTTTCCGGAGAGATAATTATAAGAAATATTTAAATCTAACACAGAAGAAGGAAGTCTACTAGTAGCAGAGCTAATGGTCCCACTGAATGAGTTGGCCTCGAGCCTAAGCGTCAACAAGTGCGACAATTGAGCAAGCTCAGTCATTGGAATCTCACCGGAGAAGTAATTGTAAGAGACGTCAAGTCGACGTAATCGCTGGAGATTGCCTAGACCAGGTGGGAATTTCCCAACTAAGCGGTTGTGAGAAAGGTAGAGGTGCTTGAGAGCTGCCCATGAAGAGAAACTGAAGTTTGAGGTAGAGGAGAGGTGGTTGTATTTCAAGCTCAGGAGTCTGAGTTCAGTGAGCTGAATTAGTGGAAGAATTGAGCCAGTGAGGTTGAGGTCCTCAAGGACGAGACGGGTGACTCGGAGAGTTGAGGAGCTGCAGGTGACACCGAGCCAAGAGCCAGAGCATAAGTCAGTCGAATTAGTCCATGAAGAAAGCGAATTGGAAGGGTCTAGTACAGAGGACTTAAAGGCCAGTAAGGTGGCGGAGTCTGGATTTGATAAAGACGGAGTGAAGTGGAGGAAGAAGAAGAAGAAGATAAAAAATAAGAGAGAGAGTGGCTTTTCCAGCATTTCGGACATGTTTAATCATCTGCGTGGAGAAAATGGAAGGCGAGGAAAACAGAACAATGGACTAATATAACTGGCAGTCGTTGAGGACGTGTTAAATGGAGCGTCGACCAACCGTCTCTTTATCACCAAACACTGGAAACCGTGGGAATTAAGAAGGGGACGCGCTAGCACACGGGGCATTGGTAGTGTTGTAGTAAATGTGGAATTGGTTAATGATATGTTAACAGAGGATTGGGGCGTAATGCTGTGAATAATGACAATTGTATTGGCACCCAGTTGTTGGGGGAACTCGTCATAATCAGTGTGTATCGGATTGACGATGATAACCTTGTCCGCTAGTCTCATCCAGCCTTCCCTTCCCTTTCCAGGTTTTGTCATTACTATATTCCTATTTCCGCTAGTCTCATCCAGCAATGTCTTAACTATATTCCTATTTCCGATATTGCACAGTCAAATCGATAAGACGTCAAAATTGGACGTTCAGATCTTCTGTTTAACACTATATCCAATAAATCTCAGCCATTTATTTATATGCATTTCATGTAGGTCTCGTGTGAGTCCTGCAAAATAAATGACTGAATTTGTATAAGATAAAATAAAACAAAGTAATATTAGAGAGAAGATCTTATTCTAAAAAGGTTAGTTTGACGCTGTTCTTCTACGAGCAGAGTGTGCTGTGGACTCTGTACTGCCGAACTATAGTTAAAAGAAAAAGGTTTGTGCCTGCAGCTTCCTTTTTGTAATTGGCATCAAGTTTTCAATTCAGACATGAACGTATTTACTCATGTCGGACAGCTCTTGTGAGTTGGCAGGTTTGATTTGATTGAAACACAAACAAGAGGAGACCTTTCTTGCATCAATGGCAATTCCAAACGTGTATTTGAATCCCACAGACTTTTCACAAGAGTGCTCTTTAATTTACGTTTAAGCTTCGGTTGGAGCTTTTAATTTAAAAGTTTCAGATCGTCCTATAAATTTAAACAAAAACCCATTCGAAAGTGCTTCACGGAGCATTCATGTATTTAATTACTCTTCTGATAACCAAAAGATGTTCAAAAAGCATAAAGCATGTTGGGCTACTAAATTTTGATTTTTAAAATGTTAGTTCAGGTGGTGTTAGCTTTTTGCTAAGAAATGAAACAACGAACGAAAACTAATTGTAGCTTTTTTTGACACAGAGTTCTTTAACACTTACCATTAACTTTGAAATGTTGGCAATGGACATGGTGAATAAATAAGGTTAATAATGAATACATTTTAACTGGTAGTAAAGTCAACCTAGTTGAGGTTAGAGGTGCACCTATACATCTATCAAACCTCCAATTCATGTGGTATAAGGTCAAGGAACAAATTGAAAATACTGTGATATTAAGGAAATTATAAGAGTGCTTAGATTTTATTGTACATCACTTAGACAAATTGGAGGAGTGATTTGCTTGCTTATCTCATTGAAAAGAAGACCAGCTTAAAATCAACATTGGATTATCATTTTTTCTTTTCGTACACAATCAGAACAGCATTAGTTTGTTTTCAAGTTTACTTCTATTTTAGTAGGTACTTTAGAATTTGTTGGTTATTATTACATTTTTTTTTCAATTCTATTTACATTTTATTGTGTTTACCTTTTGTTAATGGTGTTTGTAAAGTACAAATAAATTATAGGTTTCACCTATCTTTAATTACCATACATAACAAGCAATTCAAGGTAGGTACATGTTTATAATAGAGTAAATAAGACACTCATTGTTTTCTTTGATTCAAGGAAGCTAAATGGTTTCAATTGCATCATAGATGTTGCATTTATTTGCTTCTTGATTGGATTGCGAAATTGTTATATGTTTGCTACATGAATTGTGTTGATGATTTTTAAAAAGGATTTTGAAAATGATTCTTTTTGAAAGGATGCAAGTTTATGAAATTAGGTTTTCAGAAATGATTTTTAAAATATCTCATGTTCATGGAAAACAAGTTTCGGAAAAATGTGTCATTTTGGGCAGCAAGTTTACAAGATATGAAATACATGATATGTGGGTTTGTGGTGTTCCCCTAAGTTAAGTCAAGTGCACTTTGACTAAAAGCTTTTCCCGTATGCCCGTTAGTGGAATGGAATTCCTTCATGGACTCCCATAAATTCACGGCTATGCAAGACCATTAAGTGGGATTACGTTAGAACGTTCTGTTCACAGCTACACAGGATCATTATGTGAAAATGTGTAGTACGTTTTGTTTTGGATCGACCCAAACCATTATGATGTGCTTATGTGTTTATGATTTTGTGAACAAGTTGATGCATACATGATTTGTGTTTTTGCGACTTGGTTGTGAATTTGGGAACTATGCATTTCATGATTTAATAAGAATTTTCTTGGATAAATGAACATTTTCAATAGTTTTTCTTAATTCTCTATTATAAACTTGTTACCCATGAGTTTTCAACTTACTCCCATTCTCTCCCCCTATTCAGGTGATAAGCAAGAGATTGAGTAGGTCAAGAGTTATGGTATCACTCCAAATTGACACACTTTTATATTTTAAATTAGATTTTTGAGAATTCAAGGCTTTAGTCGCATTTCAAGTTTTGCTAGTTCAAATGTATTTTGTATTTTTGGTTCTCAAAACTCAACTGATATATTATGGCTTGAAATGCCATTAAAGCTTTGTAAAACTCTTACTTTTGTTATTAATGAAATATGTATTTGGATTTTAGAAATTGCATGTGTTTCTGTATCAGTTCATTTTGTATTGGTTTGAATTAAGGACAGTTGTTGATAAATTTATGGTTGCATTTAGTAGAGTTAATGTTAGGTTAAATAGTTGAAAAGTTTAAGTTGCATTAAATGAGGTATGTTGATTTTGGGTTTTTGGTTATGCTTTAGGGTTTTCGCTACAGTGTAATTAATCCAAAGCTTTTTTTATTTTCGATGGTGTGGCGAGTTTGCCGCGGCGAGACCAAATGGTCGTCGCGGCGAAAATACAATTGCAGTGTGATGAAAGTTAAATCATTCTTTGTGGCGTAAAAATCCCGAGAGATCCAGTGGATTTTCTTGCATATGTTCGTCGCGACGAAATCACAGTTCACCGCGATGATGCCCGCTTTTGCTTCCTAAGGATTTTCTTTTAAATTTGCAACTCCCAAGCCTCCCTCCACGCTCAAGATACATAATCTCATGTCCGATATTGGGCTCCGAAAACGGAATCCAACAGTTCCCATATGTATTAAGTTTTTAAGGACACAAAGTTCACATAATTTGGTTTAGTATTCAGTAATTTATACATAAAATACTTCAGACTATACTCAAACTACAATAGCACTCAATACTTAATTTCAAACCAAATTTTGAAACTCCTAAAGACAAATTTAAAATTCGATTACTTCATGAAATTTGTAGCCATATGTCTCTATTTTAGTCTAAACTTAATACCATTCCATTTAGATATCTACAGATCAAGATATGGCCAAAATACATATGCTTGTTCAGTGAAAACACTCCATTTAACATATTCTAACACACTTCATCATTTTCTTCCTAAACTCATCGATCATCAATTTACCAATCCTTTCCTAATGAATTTATATGACAATGAATTCTTGTAAAGAGGAAGTAATATGTGAGGAGCTTATGGTTCAAATTTCAAGTCAATCAAAGGTTTGGGAAAGAAGTTATGGTCAAAAGAGTGAAGGGTGTTTAAAACTATCAAAAAGCAATGCACCTTCTCTATCACAATCGTGCACTGCCTATTGATTCCTCTCTATCACAATCGTGCTTGTGCATGATCGTGCACTACCTAACATTTCCTTTCTATCACGATTGTGTTTGTGCACAATCATGCAACTCCTCTGAGGCTTCCTCATTGTCACGATCATGCTTGTGCACGATCGTGCATTACCTTTGCTAAAAATAACGAGCTTTTAATGTCACTAACACATTAATTCTTCCCATAGTACCCTTTCTCACTAGCATCAAACTCATTTTAACTTATCTCTATAACACTCGAAGATATCCACGTAAATACACTAAGAAAACAAAACATACAACCCCTCATTTATCTATAAAAAATTTTCTACATTTTTTCCTACATCATCTTTAATGATCATTCTAACTCAAATCATCTCAACAACGACTTATGAAATATTGATCATCATCATATGTGTAAAAGCAAGAGATGAACATAACTAGGTTTCTCATTCACGTTTTAGCATGTACCTATCCTCATTTTGTAATCATTTAACTCTTAATTATCATTAAAACATGTTTCATTCAATTAATAAAGAAGAGTGATGCTTTATGCTTGTTTACTCCAAGATCTTCAAATAACCCTTAACCCTAGCTTCTCCAGTATCATTTAATCATCAACAGTTAAGGTGGTAGGGTTAGGTCTTTAGTAAGAAAATTTAGAAGGCAACAAAACAATAGTAGCAAATGAAAGGTGAAAGTAAGCTTCAACGTGGAAGGATGAGAAGTAAGTATCGAGGATGAAGACAAATAAAAAAGATGAAGACGAGAGAAGCTAACGAAGAGAGGAGTAAAGAGCAAGTGAAAGACCAAAATGAGAGCAGGTCTTTCACTTAATAAAAATCGTGGGTTAAGACAAGTGGTGTGGCAAGTGCTCATGGTCCTCTTTTGGTCTTTTAATAAGCTAATCCATTTGTGTTCTAATTCTAATCCAATTATCTCCCAATTTTCAATGACATATGTCATTAAATCTCAATATCATTTTATAAAAAAATTTACTACCATTTGACTCTTATCTCTACTACCATTTATCAATTATCTCGCCACTTGACATTTTTCTTAATCAAAAAATATCCTTAATTCTAGAAAATTCTCATATTTCACAAAAAAATAAATTAAATCACTACTTATACACACCAACTCAATTTTTAAGACACATAATCTATAATTCATATTATAATCACATTAAAATAATTATTTATACCCGAAAAATATCAAATGAGTGCATGATCAATTTATTGTAATGTGTATAATAATCAAATTCATGTATGTGTATGTCAACATTATACATGAGTATTAAATGCATTTTTCTAATCTCTCAATGCTATTTCTCAATTATAGAAATCTAGGGTTCTAACCCTTAGTATGAAAATGGGATGTTACATCATCACCTTAAAGTAATTAGGGAGAATGTTCAATTGTTTCCAATTAGTATTGATTCAAGAAATTCTTGGCCAAGTTAAAATGGCATTTTGTAAATATTTTGCAAATGTCATTAATTGAATTAATAGCTAATGACAGAGAACTAATATGATTGGACTTAAAATAAAATAGACATTAATTACATACTTTATGTCTTATCGAAATATTGTATAATGAAAGGATTAAATTAAGCAGAAAAATCATGCATAAAAAGATTAGTCACAACTACTTTGACATTCCTTAATATTTGGGTGGTCATGATACATTGCTAGATGTCAATCTTGATTTATGATTATAAATTGTTTAATTAGAAAACTAAAGATAAATTAAAAGAAGTTTTAATTTATCTGATTCTAATTATGAATTCTAATTATAATTTATAATCACTGTCAATATATTTGAGAATCTAAAGAGTCTCACATGTAGAATAGGTTGAAGAAAGCAAAGATACTTTATCAAGTTGGAGTTAAATATAAAGTTTAAGAAATATTATGATTAAGTATGAGATATTTAATAAATAAGGATCAATATGAGATATTTGATCTTATTTGGGCATAACTGGTTCTAATTTTAGTTAAATTATTAAAATGTCTAAAACTTATTATAAACATACTTAAGCTTAATAGAATTGGCACTTCTTGCATAACCCTCTCTGTAAGTATTACAGAATTCTCTTAATCTATGTTATGGATACTATTAGAGGTCAGATATTTGTGTGGTTATAGTAGTTAAGACGGCGATATTAAAAATAAATCGAGAAATACAAAAAGAACATAATCAAGCTTCAGAATAAGGTATGAATTTAGATTCACGTTTTATTGTGATTTATGTGTTAATCATTTTATATAATTAAATTGATCTTTTAAAAAAAATCAATTTGTTAAAAAGTTTAGTAATTATTCCGCTGCGGTCTAGGTCTAATTCCATCCTTGTTTTCCACTATAATAGTCATCATTAAAAAAGTTTCATCATTAAATATTGAAACCAATACCTTATGTTTTTATTGTTTCATTTTATTTTTGTATATTCCGTGTGAAATGTATATACTAACAGGAGAGGAAAATCATAGACGATCAATAGAAACAATCAGTAACGATGCTTTTTTATTGAAAGGGTTGCGTAAATTCTAAAATTTGAAAAGGTGCGAGGAAAAGTTTGTCCATTGGAAGTTAAGCCGGGCCATCAGTTGGAGATTGACCAATCCAGTCAAATGGTCCAGCCCAACCTACGAGGAATCGAGTCTATGCCCCTTTTTTGTATTTAATATTAATTAAAAACAATTTAAGAATAATACTTGATCTAACTAAACATCACAATTACGATTTTAATTATAGATTTATTTGTAAGATGTATTTAATGCATGAACATTATCTTACAAATTAATTACACGAACTAAGAAGAATACTATAAAACAAAAAACATCTTTTATCGATAAAGCCTCTTACACAAGCATCTGAACTGTGAGCATATACAGTACTACAGATGACAGATATTATCCAAGCTTTCAGATTAAAAAAAGATCCACAACTGACTGCAATGTATCGTGGTCTTTCAACTTCACGCGAGACTGTACGAAAGAAGTTAGTTTTGAAGAGAAGCAAAACGGCAGATTGCTTGAAGTTTAATTAAACTTCCTCCTATTTAAAATATGTGTCGTTTTAGAAAGATATACATTTATTAAAAAAATTAGTAAAATATTTAATATATTTTTATTAATTATATGTTGAATTATTTTAAGAATGTAATTTATATAATTAAGTTGTGAGAAAAATTAAAAGATAACTTTGAAAATAAAATTATAAAAATTTATAAAAAATTGTGAACGAACAAAATTAAACTCTTTCTAAAATAATACTTATTTTAAATAAAAAAGAGTATAAAATATTATTAAAAATAAATAAAAGGAGTCCTGTCCAATTTGAGCTTTCTAGTTTGCACGGTGACAAAAAGTAAAACGTGGAATTACCATTACTTTCCGTGTATGCATAATAGTAATACACGAAAAGGCAACAGCTGATGCATTGACTGAACTACCCCAAAGAAAATCCTTAGGTATGACTGATTAGTTTGCAAACTCTACCGAGCACACGACACCTATCCATTTTATTATTCAGAAATGACAGTCGTTGTTAAGGCACGCTATTGCTTTTATGTTTTGGAAAGTGGAGTGGACTATCCTTCCTGTCCTCTCCTTATTTGCACCAATTTTTATATGAGTGTTTTAAAACTCAAACCGGTCATCAAATAGGACAAAGTGGATAGTGCTCCCCCTCCAGTAAACCAAAACGATTCATGACATTGCTTCAGAATTATTACTTGGATTAACAATGGTTAACTCCTGTGAAGAAAATGACCAAACTTAAAAGACAATTTGCTCCATTAACACCATTTATCCAAAGGCAATCCTTTACACTGCCGACTCCACAGTATCAAACGTCCTTTCTGAATGCATCAATAATGGCACTTTAATTCATCTAAAAAAGGTTCACAAAACCCCCCAAAAAAAAGTTGTAAAAGTAAGGAAAACAGCAAATATATAAAGAAAACGATAAACAAAAGAAAAATAAAAATTTGTAAGAAGTTAAAAAAAAAAAAAAAACAAGGGCACCCCGCAGTACTGAAGTGCTCAGAAAGTGAACTTCCAGATCTTGATCCTCAGATCCACCTTACACTTATTACTAGACCCAGAACTTATTGCCTCTGTCGGAGTCTTACCTTTTGGTACAGCACCCTTAATGTCATCGCACGTCACTCTTATCCCAACCTTCTTCGTCTTCAAGCTTCCAACCTTCACCGTCACTTTGGTATCCAACTCAATCTTCAAACTAACCCCACCGCTCTTCTTCTTCAGATCGGATCTCAAGGCATTCACGGACTCCGCGTCCAGATCGTTCGACCCAGAAATCACAACGTTCCTGAAACTGGTCTCGTTCTTCTTCGCCAAACTGAAAGCAGGCAAAGTGCCGTTACCAACCAAGACGTCGGTGGAAAAGGAAGATAGGGTAAAGGGGTCGTAGAAGAATGATAAGTGAGAGTTAGGGTTTTTGGAGATGATTGTCAAGTTGAGGAGAGTGGAGACGTGGGAGGTGGAGGAGTCGGTGGAGGTGGTGAGATTGAAGCGGTGGATGCGGAGAGAAGGGATGGAGAAAGTCGGTCGATGAGGGCGGTACAGAATGTATAGAGCCGTGCCAGCGATGGCGGCGATGAGGAGGAGTAAGAGGAGGGTGAGAATGGTCCAGAAGCAGCAGCAGCAGCAGAGGCTCCTCCCACTGCGGCTCCGGCGGTGGCGGTTGTGGGGTTGTGGGCGGTACGGTGGACGGGCGGTGGGGTTGTACAGGTGGGATTTGTTGGAGGGGGCAGAGGGGTTGGTCGTGGTGGTGGTGCCATTCGTGGCGGTGGTTGGTTTAGAGGATGGGAACACTCTTTCCGACATTGTCTTCTCTGGTTTTGACGAATCGCAGTGAAAGATCTAAAGATGAGGTCTGAATTTAGAGAGGTGAAGAAGAAATGTAAATGTGAAGTAGAGAAAGAGTGAGATCGGCTACCAAGAATGAGATGGAAACAGCGGACCGAAATTGGAATCTTAGGAAGGTGGCGTCTGGTTGGGGCAGCTAAATCTTTTTTTACTGAAAATGTTATGACTTTGAGGTCAAGTTTAAAATGGGACACCTTCTTCCTCCTTGCTTGCACACGTAAAAGTCTCCGGCTTTGCATCTGTGGTGTTTGGCACGTGATAATGTGGTGAAAGGGGCCCACCCATCCATCTATCCATCACTCAAATTCCTTCCTTTTTTTTTTTTTTTTTTCTTTCCTCTCTAAATCCTGTATTTATTGGGCAAGTTCAACCGTTAAAATTATTTTTTTCTCTCAAATCAAAAAATCTTATCTCTAATAAGTTGTAACCACTTCTCTTCCCCTCGATCATTTAAGGAGAAAATGGGTTTAGTTCTATAATTGACAAACTACTTCCCTTTTATAGCATAAATATCTTTTCCTATTTAAAATAAGTGTTGTTTTAAAGAGATACACACTTATTACGAAAGTTAGTGAAATATTTAATATATCCTAATTAATTACGTGTTGAATTGTTTTGAAAATGTAATCTGTATAATTAGGATGTGAGATAAATTAAAGGATAATTTTGAAAAAAAAAATTATAAACATGCATGAAAAATTGTAGACGATACTTATTTTGAATAATTAAATTCTCTCTAAAACAAAACTTATTTTAAATAGAAGGGAGTATTAGGATGTGAGACAAATTAAAGGGTAATTTTGAAAATAAAATTATAAGCATGTATGAAAAATCGTGAACGACATTTATTTTGAATAATTAAAATCTCTCTAAAACAACACTTATTTTGAATAAAAGGGAGTATTCTTTTTTTTTCTTTTATCCGATACCAAGCAAATTGTTATTAACTTGAATTGAAACAATTTGCCAATAAGTCTAAATTTAAATGTCCAGCTCCTAAATAAATTTGAAAAATGATTCGACGTTATCTTAAAAGATAAATCTTCCTTTTTTTTTTATTACTCACAAAGTGTACTTAAGAGATGTCCTAAAAGAGTAAATCTTTCTTTACTAAATGAACGTCTTTCATCTAACCCTCTCAATGCATACAACTGAAAGGTGACAAAAGCGCTTTACAATAAGTGCAAAATGAATTCATGCAAGTAAAAAAAAGAGTGTATAATAAGATGTACCGAAATTAAGTGTATAATAATTGTGAGAATATGATTTCTTCACTTAAAATTCCGTATCATCAAGGCAAGTATCAAGTTCTACAACCAAAAGAAAAGCGAAAAACGCTAGGCTTTTGACGACGTTGGACATGCCCCTATCTCTTCTTCCTCTTTCCTAGAGAGAAAGTGAAGGATTAAAGGAAAAATTACTTGCAACACACGAATCTAGATCTGAATGGAATTTAGATGAGAACTGATGAGGGTGGTAATAGGCAGAGATGTGGTCTTATCATCGAAGGAGAAGCACGAGTCTAGATTTTCTGTTTAATATTATGATATTTTATTGTGTCTAATAAATTTTAGCTATTTATTTATGTAAGTCTCATGTAAGTCTCGCGTGAGTCTCGCGTGAACCCCACAAAATAAATAGCTTAGATTTTATAAGAAAGAATAAGACAAGATTATATTAGACAGAAGATCTTGTCCCGATAAATACACCCATGATGACCGACGATGGCCTCTCTCGGAAATCGTTTCAAGCTAGGGGGTTCATCTATGTTTAAGCAATAATAATTAGTTAACTAATTCAACCACTGACCAAGTGACAATAATTTGTGACTTAAAATTCACACTCAATAATTACTCCATTCATTAAGCGATGGCTTCGAGGTGGTACTTCTGATTATGAGGTCAACACTATTTTAATACAATAATGGCAATGAAAATTACATCCATGATGATAGAAGAAACAAAACGTTTACATTGGAAATGGAATTTGTGTTTTTATAAGATTTGGAGTGAAGGGTCCACCACCCGCACCAAAAATTCTACCATAATTGCCACTTTGTTCTCCGGGTTGGTCCTGACGTACCGATCAGAAAACAAGTGTGCGCTTATCCGTATAATGAAAGCAATCGCAAGTGGTAATATTCCAATTGCATCGTCATACTAATATAATATATCTATGTATTTTGCATGTTAAAAACTAATCCACAATGAATATTACGTGAACATATGTAAAACTTGTAGGTCCACCGTCAAATTCAGAACTTACGTCTTAATCCAAAACTATATACGTAGAGCTCCAAATTCAATGGTCAATTATGTATAGTTAAACCTATATTTGCCCTAAGTTTGAACTTTTAGCCTTGTTGTTGGGATATTACTGCTTTACTGTTGTCTTTACAAACAAAGACTGAACAAGATTGTTAACTTTTGCAGGTATTATGGAATGCAGAAAAGTAAAGAATACACAAGGTTTTTTACTTGGTTCGAACCCAGCCAACGCTATCTACATCTAAGGCTTCCACTGATATAGTTTTCCACTAGTATGATGAAGAAGATGAGAAACAGTACAGAGATTGAGTGTTTAGAAATTCTTGCAAGAGCCTACAAAGCTCTCCTAGTACCCACAAGTTAGTACCCTAGCACTCTCTGACCTTTTTCTCACTCTGTTCTTGCCCTCTCAAAGACTGAATACAATGTAAATTGAAAAATGAAGTTTCTGTATTGTGTTGTTTGTCTGATGCTTGTGTTGCTTCTTTATAGCTGAAGAAGATGATGACTTTCGGATGAGTTTGCTTGAATCAAATAGTGACCGTGTGCCTTCTATGTGAGTCACTTGTTCCCCTACTTCTGTCTGCGTTTTATATTGGTTGAAGCTGCGTTTAGATGTCTTCTAAGCATGTAATAAGACTAAGTTTTGATTAGTGTAGCTCTGATGTATTAATACGACAGAATTTTTGAGTCACGTGGGTGTGGCTATGAGTTTTTGAGTCAACTCCTTCTTTCTGCCTATACCCCTTAGCCACAAGTCTTGCCTTATTGATTCTTGGTTAAGCTTCTGTTATTCCTTCTTTTAGTTTGAATAACCATATGTTCTCCATCAATTTGACTTTAGTAGGTCTAGGCATCAAAGTCCAAGTTTTATTCTTCATTAGGGAAGAATACTCTTTTTCACAGGCTTCCTTCCATTGTTTAGCATCACTTCTAGTTATGGCTTTTTCAAAAGTTTCATGAGCCTTCCATTCAATACCTTCAGCCACAAGACAAGCATATTCAACCAACTTTGAGTCAATGTACCTCCTATTAGGGATTATCTGTCTTGGATGCCTATCCTTTGCGAGTTGATAGTCTTGTATGTTTCCTTGTTCATCAACTAAAGTTGTTTGTGGGGTTTCTTCTTCACCCACACCTTCAGTCTCTTCTCTCCTTTGTTCATGATTTGTTGAGCCTTACATAGGCTCCACATTAATGGGTTGTGGAGTTCCACCTTCTTTAGGTTCTGGCGGTACATAAAAAGAAGATGATTAGTTCAATGACCCTAAATTCTCCTGAATTTTCCTTTAGAGGTCAAAAATTGAGGAATTATTGTTTAGCAGAGGAAATTCATCTTCCTTGAAGATGACATCTTTGCTTATGATTGTTTCATAGCCTCCCTTTTGAAGTAGTAAGATCTTGTATCCCTCCCCTCTAGATAGCTTAGGAAAACTCCCTTAGCTACTCTAGGTTCCAATTTTCCCTCTTTCTGATGCGCATAAGCTATACATCTGAAAGTCTTGAGGTGGGTGAGTTTAGGTTTCTTACTATTCCAAATTTCCTATGGAGTCTTATAATCATTAGCAGAGGTTGGGAGCCTATTAATTAGATAGGTTGCTATCCTAATTGCTTCTCCCTATAGAGAATGTGAGTAACTCGAAGAGAGAAGCAAGCACCTTGTCTTTTCTAGGAGAGTCCTATTGAGTCTTTCAGCTACACCATTCTGTTAAGGTGTAGCTCTTACTGTTTTGTGTCTTAGGATTCCTTTATTTCTACAATACTCCTCAAACTCTTTATTGCAATATTCTAATCCATTGTCAGTCCTTAGGCATCTTAACTTTTTCCCAGTCTGATTTTCCATAAGAGTATGTCATCTTATAAAATTCTCTAGTGCTTCATCCTTTTTCTTCATAGGATATACCCAACATGTAACATCCCGTTACTGTTAGCAAGGGTATTTTGGTAATTGGGTTAGACTGATAGGTTTCATTTCATTCACTGATTGAGCATGTTACTGGCCTCTAATTATAGAGGAACAAGTTTCTTGCATATGCATTTATTCATAGGTACATGCATTCATGATTTTCCGGCATCTTAATTGTGAGTATGAACTGATTGGATTGTGAACTGACTGAACTGACTGGATTATGATTAATTGAGAATTAGGAGTAAGTGGGCTCGAATGACTGATTTAGAATAGTCTAAGAGTGATTGGCTATTGATAGTGGCTCATAGGAAATTTTCGGGAAATTCGGGAGAAAATGCCCGGACCGAAAATTTTGCAGTGACAGACCGATTGACTGTATAGTACTGAAAGAATTGTCCAATGGCAAAGGAAATACTAGAGTTATACTGTTAGGAAAGTAAAACGTTGAGCCATTGAAATTTAGAGACTGAAATTTGGACTGATTTAGAGACCTATGTCTATAAATACCTAGGTTTGAAATTGGGGATTTTCCTAAGGCATTATCGTTTCTCTCTTCCCCTTCTCCACGGTGTTCTTCGATTTTTCCTTAGGTGAGGATTCTTCGATCTTTCTCTATGGGTTTCTTCTCATTGTGCATAGCTAACTGGTTTATTGTGATTGAAGCTTGGAGAGTGGATTAATCGTTGATTTGAGAAAGTTTTAGGGTTATGGTGATTTTTTAGAAATTTGTGGATTGATCTTCGATTGGTAAGTTTTAATGGCATTAATGTTGTTATTATGTATTTATGGCATTTATTGTGAAAGATTGGGTAGTTAGGATGTTTAATGGAGGTTTTAGAGAGCTTTAATGGTAAAAATCGATCGGAGAAGAAGGTAGCGCAGTCGCACGTCGCGACGTCTGGCGTGGCCTCGCCGCGGCGAGAAAATTTAGTGCTCGCCGCGAATAGCGTAGCGGGACGCCGCGGCGAGCACCTGGATGTACGTCGCGATGAGCCTTCTAGCTTACGTTGCGACGAGCGGGAAGAGGACGCACACCGCGGCGACCGTCATTCACGCCGCGGCTAGCGACCTTCTGTACGTGGCGACGAGGGGCGTAGGTCGCGGTGAGGGATGGAATTCTGATTGAATGAGTGTTTGTTTATTGGGTATAATTTATGGTATAGACCTCCGATTGAGGCGATTCTCGATTCATTATGAACTAGAGAAAGAGGTCTACAATTGAGGATAATTTAGAGGATTAGAATTTAATTTAAATGGTATTGATTAATAGAGAATAAGGTCAATTATGGTTTATAGTGTGACCTAAGTATTGAATTGAGACAATTGGAGTTTTAATTGGGATTTTTCAATAGAGGTTTTGACCCGATGGTTATGGAATTGTTATAGGAAGTATGAATTGAGGAAATTGAACTGAATTTTAGGATTGGATCAATTACTGTCGATCATTGAACGATGAGTTAGAATTGGACATAGGATATCAAAATTGGGTTTTAGCACCAGAAATCGTGAACATGCATCGTACATAATTCCACTGAGACATATGCATCACTGCATGGTTTAATCAAGCATCTAGTAATGGGACTATATTTTACTGTTATAGAGGCACCGTTGGATCGTCATTCCATGGACATTCCTGGGACTTCCAGGCAGTAGCTCGAAAGTTACAGGTGAGTAACCTAGTTGATTTCTCAAATTTTTGACTGTCTAAATGCTCAATGTGAATTACTTGCCAATGTGAAATTGTATGATTTCTGAAATATACATGGTTGAATGGCGTATTTCTACTGTATTGGATTGGACTACTGTATAATACTGAGAATTGTAATACTGGGCTTTTATAGCCCTACACTGTAGATTACTGAGCACTGAATTACTGAACACTGCATTGCATGCATAAATGCATGATCAGATAATGGATATGTGACCCAAGTGCTATTATC
>JANJEY010000008.1:66595385-66608549 GCA_024703695.1 Erythroxylum cataractarum
GGGTAGAGAAATCATCTTAATATCGTGTGGAGTAATCATGCAACCTAAAGTTCACATCCATTAGCATATTATTATTAGTAGTATAAAAAGAAATTCAATTTAGAGGAGATAATCGAAAAGTTTATATCCATATTTGAGGCTTAAATTCAAAGTCAAAAGCTTTTCATTTGAATCTAGAAGCTTTGATTCATAATCTTGAAAACCAAATTGGTCAGCTAGACAAATTGGTAATTGAGAGACTATAAGGGTTGTTACTAAGTAACGTAGATCTTAATCCTAAGGAGCATATGAAGACAATAAATTTGAAAAGTGAAAAAGAGTTGGCATGTTATAAGAATGGAAAAGTTGAAATAAAGAAGGCTACTAAAAAGGAAAAAAAGAAAGAAAGATAGTAGGGAGAAGAAGGAAGTTAAAGAATACTGACCTACTGTTCTATATCTGAATAGACTAAAGAAAGAAAAGATTGATAAAAATTTTGGTAAATTTCTTAAATTGTTCAAATATTTGCATATTAACATTCCATTTGTTGAGGCTCTTTTATAGATGTCCTAACATTTTAAGTTTCTAAATGAAATTCTAAGCAACAATAGGAAGTTGGAGGACATATGAAAGTTCAAGTTGAAAGAGAAGTGGTCCACTATTTTACAAAACAACTTGCCACACAAAATGAAAGATCTAAAGATTTTCACTATTCTTTATGTTATTATTTATATAACTATAGATAGGACATTAGCTAATTAAATAGCTAGTATAATTTAATGTTGTTACTCTATACTAAAAAATTAGGATTAGGAGAACCTAAATCACCTAGGATAAGTTAGTTGATAGAACAATTAAAAATCCTATGAGCATTATTGAAGATGTTTTGTTTAAGATTGATAAATTTATTTATTTTTAGTTGAATTACTTATCTTTGATGTGGAGAATGACACTGAAGTACCTTTGATCCTATATAGACCTTTTCTTACAATATTAAAGCTATTATAGATGCTTATGAAGGAAAATTGATACTTAATATTGAAGGAGAAGAGGCCATCATCAAAATCTCATACGCAATAAAACATTCCATTTCTTGTGACGATTTTTGTAATTTTATTTATGTAATATATGATAAACTCTCTGAAATATTTTTAAAAATTGTTCAGTAAGATGCATTACAATATTGCATTATGCAAGGAGAGGATATTAAAGTATGACATGAATAGGAGTATAAGTAAGTAGCCTATTTATAGGTGAATGAGACAGTATTAAGGAAGAATAATTTTAAGGAGATAGACAGGTCATCCAACAGAAGATAAAGAATTCTATAGAGGAACCACTAATTTTAGAGTTGAAGTAGTTACCATCTCATTAATAATTTATATTCTAGGAAGAAAACTCAAAGTTATCTGTGATTATAGTAGCTAAATTGACTGAATAAAGAAAGAAAAAGGTATTGAAAGTGTTAAGAAAGTATAAAAGGCATTGGTACAAAGAATCTCTGATATTAAAGGAATACACCTTTTACACTACAATTAAAAATTTTTATTGAAGGAGATCTTACCTCTTTGCTCAACCTCAAATTTGATTTAATCTAATATGATGGATGTTATGAAAGTTGAGGTGGTCAAGCTAATTAATTTAGATATGATTTACTTAAATTCTTGGGTGAGGATTGTGCTAATAGCTCCTAAAAAGGGAGGAATTACAGTTGTTCTTAAATAAGAAGAACAAACTAATTTCAGTAAGGATCATCACCGATTAGAGAGTGTCCATTGATTATAGGAGTTTGAATGATGGAATGCACAAATACCACTTTCCTATGCCCTTGATCAATTAGATGATGACTATATAAACATATTTTTTTGACTATTTTTATGGGTATTTAGATTATTTTCTAATACCCATTTCATCCGAGGACTAGGAAAAGACTACTTTCACTTACATATGTGGCTTATTTGCATATCAAAGCATAAAAGTTAGGTTGTACAAAGCAACTTTAACAATTTAGAGGTATATGATAAATATTTTCAAGGATATGATTGAAGAGATTATAAAGATATATACAGACTATTTTTTCTCTCTAGTAATTCATATTACCATCACTTTTATAATCTCAAGATAGTACTACAAAGATGTAAACAGACCAATATATACTAAATTGGCAAAAATATGTATTTATGGCACAAGAAATAATATTATTGGGGCATAAAAATTCTCACCAAAAGATCAAGGTGGATACTACAGTTTCTTAGGATATGTTAGTTCTTATAGCTCATTCACTATTTGTTCCAAGATAACTCGTCCCTTAACTAGTCTACCTCAAAAGAATATGACATTCAACTTCTTATATGCTTGCTTATGTGCTTTTACACTTTTAAAGGAGAAGTTGATTAATTCCCCTATCTAGTTAGGACTGATATACTAAGCTTGCAAAACCTTGACATATGCATAAGAGAATCTTACCATTACTGAAAAGGAGTTGCTAGATATGGTTTTTGCATTTGATAAAATTCCCTCCTATATTATTTTACCTAATTTCATTGGTCATATAGGTTACTAAGTATTGAGGTACATTTCATGCCAAAATTTATGCTAAACCTAGAGGCTAGTCTTTATTGTCAACGGACTGCTCTTTCAATCTTCGTCAACCTTCATGTGTCTTTCAATCTCTATACATTAAAGCCTTGCAAATGATGCTTCATCTTTCGTAGATTCAAAATAGTCTTCAAAGCATCAAGTTTATCAATTTGGATCACCATCATTATATAGTGTATTCTTCGTGTGATTGGTCTTGTCTCTAATTCGAATGCGAGTTATGGTTCCACTTACAGGTTATCTTAGATTTTGGATTATCCTTCGCATATCAAGTAAGTTATTGTCAGTAAAAGAGATCTCTTATCATCAAAATAAAAGGAATGACCTTTCTTAGTTCAACAATTCTCTTAATTTGAAAATTGCCTTGTCTAATCGTCGACAGTAACCAGCACAAGAGTAAGAGCTTATTGTTCAGCTATATCGACCCTAGCGAAGCCTCTCAGTGATCATGAATCCTTAAGTTTTCACGATCTACCTTTTCACAGAAATTTCAGGAGCATGTCATCATTTGCTGTTTGACAATGACGACATAAATAATTTCTAAACAAATACATGTGCTGTTGTTGTTATGCACAGAAATTTCAAAGGACATGTTTACAAGAGACGTGGAAGCGATACTCTAGAGTCCAGCTGTAGCGATTTTCGTTGGTTAACTTGTATTTCTTAGTTGTTATCCTACACTTAGCTTTTAAGTCGTGCAAGTAGTGGATTCCTATCTCATAGGAAGTAGTTATTGCTTTTCTGTTCCAATCCATCCTCACTATCTATTTATATAAAAAGTATATAAATAAATGGCTAAGATAGATTGAAACAGAATTAGTACTGATTTATTGAGCCAGAGGATCAAGTCCCGACAAAACCGAGGGGATTAGCGATAATTATTTCAATAATCAGTGTTACAAATATCTGTAGGTTCTCTCTTAATGAGCCAACCTCTATATTTAACATAGGTCATAATGAAAGAAAACTCCAAAAATATCTTCCGCAAGAACCGCACATTGACATCGTTGTTATCTGTAACTCGATCCACAGGTACGGGACTGTAACAGCTGTGTGCAAGAGCAAATAAAGGAATTGAAAAGGTATTGTTGTAGCGTCATAAAAGAAAAAAAGGTCACGCATATGATGTACTTTGGAGAAATTAAGTAGCCTCACTGGCTTTTGCAAAGTGCTATGAATGGAAGAATCATGATTTAGCCAAATACTCAACCATCAAGTATCTCATATCTGTAAATAATTTCCTTTTAACCGTCTCCTTCACATAAATTATCACAATAAGCTACATAACAGGAGACCATGACCGGAGAATCATAGCAATAGTAACTCTTAGTAACTCAGCTTTTCATCTCAAGAGTTAATATTGGAAGTTCATAATCAAACAGATCAATAATTGACAAATTAGGATAGGAAAGATAACCAGATCACAGACATCACTAAGCTAATATTCCAAAAAGAAAGCATACAGATATTACATGATTAGAAAACAAATGTGTGACTATCCATCAAACATTCAACATATTGAGACTCCACAACTCTGCTATTCTTATGAATTCTGCTCAATGTTCCAGCTCCCTAATAAGAATACTATAGGCAAAAAGTTCAAGCATGAAACAGCAATGAACTCAGTGGGCTCAAGAGTCTAGGAGACTGGATCCTACCAAAATGGGGCTCTTAATTAATGATTGAACGCATAATGAAAAATTAATATCGGAGAAAGTGATCAATTATTCATTGAACGAGTTAAAGAGTATGAAACATTCAAGAAGAATCAATCTCATAGTTGGCATCCTCTAGTGTAACCATCAATATAAAACTGAACTTTAAAAATATCCGAGTGAAACAATTGAATTCAGCAAGAGACAGATTCATCTAGATCCAGAGATGGAAACAACTATCGGGCAAAAGAAAAGGATACATTTATATCTAAGATGCAAACAAGTTAAGAAGTAGATTGTGTTTACTGTAATTTCCTTAGAGTCCTATAACCACACATAGACAGATACTAAGAAACAATAATTATGTTTAACTGTATAAACTCTTTATTCTTAAATTAAGCGTAGTACTACATGTTGTCAATGTGAACTGCTTGTGTAACTTAAACCTGTAAAGGCTACTATCATCCATTTGTGGAAAGAGCAGATGGACCTTTCCAATAGCCCCTTCAACAAATTATGATGAGTAACAATGGTGTTATACTACAATAATACATTACAGAAAAGCCACAGTCAAAAGAATTTAGGTATCAAGGATAAAAAGCAACAACTTCCAACTACAGAAAACCAGTGCCTGCTTGGCGGTGGTGCAAAAGATTATGAGCAATTGAATCTCTAGCCTTCCCTGAGCTTCCTAATCCGAAAACAGCTTCAGGTACCATCTCATCATCAACAAGCTCAATCTTCAGCTCCGGATCCATCTCCTCACAACTAATTTCACAAATATTATGCAAAACACAACAAGCCCCAAGAACAATAGGCAAGTCTTGCAGTTTTACCTCCGTCCTCTTCTGCAGGCACACCCACCTCCCTTTCAACCTAGCAAAAGCATCCTTAACAATTGTTTGAATCTCCCCAATCTTCTCATTAAAAGCATGCTGCGTCCAAGTCAAATTTTGCTGTCTGTAAGGCACCAGTATCCAATCCAACAAAGGGTACCCTGAGCTCCCAACAATCCAGACATCCTTAAGAAGACCTCCATTAGCCCTTTGAAACAAAGCAGACTTCTCCAACACCTGATCATCAGGCATTGAACCAGGCCAACCAATACACACATCAGTAAACACCCCTCTTGGATCAACAACACCTTGAAGGGTAATGGAGTAAGACGTTTTCTGATTCCTTTCAGTATGTCTCTTATTAAAATACGCTGCAACACTAATCTTTGGAGCTATAATAGGTATATGAGTAGTATACATAGACCCAACAACACCGGGTATATCCGAAATTGACTCAAATTCATTCTTTATCTTCCTTAAACCGTCCTCATCAGGCCATTGCAAATACTTGGGCATTAAAACGTTCCTGATAGCAGAACAAACTTCAAGAACTAACTTGTGACAAGTAGAAATACCTAAACCAAACCGCTTTGAGACAAGCCTAAGTGGCTCGCCAGTAGCCAATCTCCAAATACATACAGCAACTCTCTGCCTAACGGGAATTGCGTTACGCAAGGTGGTATCTTCCTTAGCTATAACTGAGTTAAGCTCATCACAAATCATGTCAAACGTGGACTTGCTCATCCTGAACGCTTTCTTAAACTCAATCTCAGGAAAATCAGGGCGGTTGCAATCATCCCACCAAGCTCTGTCACGGTCTTTGACCCAAATCCTCCTCTGTTGCCCTTGCCCTTGCCCTTGTTTCGTCTCGCCAGCTCCATCTGAGGCCAACCCATTTGTGGCAGCGGTCAAAGCGGTCGCACCAGCAACTGCCCGAGAACGTTTACGCTTGATTCTGTCGGTTGCTTGAATCTCAGTATAGTAATCCTGAAGATTGGAGTAGTAGTCGACCATGGTTTTGGCCATTTTCTTGTGGTTGTCTTCAAATAAGAGCTTGTCTTCCCCACTGGCCTTGGTTTCCTCCTCTTGATCGCACTTTTCCTGTTCGTCTATCAGCATTAGCGAAGTGATTATACCCTTCAAAGATTTCGTCTTGTTGGTGTCGTTGTGG
Source organism: Erythroxylum cataractarum (assembly GCA_024703695.1). Lineage (NCBI taxonomy): Eukaryota > Viridiplantae > Streptophyta > Magnoliopsida > Malpighiales > Erythroxylaceae > Erythroxylum > Erythroxylum cataractarum. Next base: position 66,601,625 of record JANJEY010000008.1, read on the forward strand.
TGACTGTTGGTATCCTCATTGTTGCAGTGGGTTGTCTGCTTATTGTCCTGTCTTTGACGTTTCCTCTTGGTGCTTGGGGCTCTGGCCGGCTCATTCATTTCATCACCGAATAAAAAAGAATGGGTGTTGGGTTTGGAGAGAAACCGCGTTGTGTGTTGTTCGATTAATGCATTCGGGATTGAGATAGCAAATAAATATGTCGAAGCGGAGAAAGAAAGGGGTTTCAGAAGCAATGAGTGGCAAAGTCGTACGTTGTTCGGCTGACTTTTGCTGGCGATCGAAGGTTGTGTCGTGTGAAAACAAATTTGACAAATATGGCTAGAATTGGAGCGTGTACAGCTCAATAGATTATGGGAACCGAAGTAGTGGGTAGATGACCTTTACATTATCCATCCGAAGCCGGTAATCTTAACTAAACTAATACCGCCGAGGCCGAGCCGACCCGATTCTATGCACCTAATGACTCACATGAATGGTTGGAACATGTGCGAGGGAGGCGGTGTGAACGCGTTTTGGATTGTGGACTTCGCATTCCAAGGAAGGTGGCGGTTGGTGAGGGGCGGTGACTTTGAAATATCAATACACCTTTTCTTTTCTTTTTTTTCTTAAATGCATTTAAAATGTTTTCCATGAATAAATTGGTGTTTTTATTTTTTTTAATAATATATACAAGGACTTGAATTTAAATTATATAGAAATATACCAATAATCTCATATTGTTTAACTAATTGCATTTACGGTGATTTATGTGGGTCCTGTGATTACACGCCGATGTCGTGTTCAATTAGAACCCGTCGGGTGCGTGAGTACGGACAGGGATACTGGTACTCGCTCCATTGTCCAATCCAACAAGGCAAGTTTATTTTGACCTCTACTGTGTCAATCTTTACTTTCGTTCAAGTCAAAAGACATACGATTTATGCGGAAGCAATTTGAAAATGAATCATACTTCTGAAAAGGAGAGTAAAGGTGCTTGGGCTTCGCAAAGAATTAACGGTCAAGGAATAAAAATTAATTGATGATTATTACAGGGATAATAGCTTTGATATCTTATTCATTACTTTATAGACTCTTTTTTAACATATTTTTAATATTAATTAAATAAATATAATTTATTAATTTATTAATTGTATATCAAAGTAATTAATTAATTAAAATATAATAAATTTATACTTCTTTATATTTTTTACAAACTAACCACTATCAATAATAATGGTAATTATTCCTTCTTCTTAACTAACCATTATAATTATAATAATAATATCCATTCCCATTATTCATAGACGGTTGGTTTGTATAAGGGAATGGTAATAAGAATTAACGGTTAAGGAATAAAAATTAAAGGGACAATAGCTTTGATATCTTATTCCTTACTCTCATTTTAGTAAAAAAAAAACCTCAATTTTTTAGTAGTGACTTTTTTTAACGTATTTTTAATACTAATTAAATAAATATAATTAATTAATTAATATATTATAATAAATTAATTATAATATAAATAATTAAATAATTAAAATATAAAACATTTTTTATTTTTTTATGATTTTTATAAACCAATCACTATCAATGATAATGGTAATTATTCCTTCTACTTAACCAACTATCATAATAATAATAATAATAATAATATTCATGTCCATTGCTCAGGGGACGATTGGTTCGTATAATAGAATGGTAATAAGAATGATAATAAATATAGTGAGGAATGAGAATGAATATTATCATTATAATTATGATGGTTGGTGAAGGGAAATGAATGGTTACTGTTACCATTGATAGCAATTGGTTTGTAAAAAATTGAGAAATAAAAATTAATTATATTTTAATTAATTAATTATATTTTAATTAATTAATTAATTATATTATAATATATTAATTAATTAAAATAATGTAATTAATTAATTATAACATTTTAAATAATAAATAGATTATATTTTAATTAATTATATTATAATTACAATATTGAAAGAATGATTCATATTCCTCTCATAATGGAGAGGAATGAAGCAATGTCCAAAAATTAGGAATAAAAGTATATGCTATATAATCATAACCGCTTACCAAGCTTTATTTTTCATTCCATACACATTCCTCTCTCTTCATACCACTAAATAAGTACACCCTGACTATATTCATTCTTATTCCTATTATTATCTCTCCATGTGAACCAACTACCTCCCAAGTTTTCAAATTTTTTAAAGTAGGTTATAATATCTTCATGCTTAAAAAAATAACAATAATATTTGTTGTCCCTCTCTTGTTTGGGAGAAAAAAAAAAGGAATTCATTAAACAACTCGTGGACGGAGAAGGAGACAATGTTACAACAAACCCAAAACTCTTAAAAGCATATTAAGATACCATGCAAGAACTAGAAAAGGAAGATAGTCCTCAAAGATAAGGGCCAAAAATAAACCCAAAAAAGAGAAATAACTGAAAAAATGCATTATAAATTCCATGTCTTGATATTGTTTTCATCAGATGAATGTTTGAAGAAAAGTCATTGTCTAAATTATGTTATTTATCTCTAGGTTGACTGCATAAATGTTGCAGCTTAGAGCAAGTTTAAAAGTTGTTGCAATTCCTTTATAGCAGTGATTTGTAGTAGTAGTCCACTCTTTGGTCGTGTTCCATAGTTTATCATTCTATGAGACATTGCAGGAGTTACATATATTCCTCCAGATGAGCCAGGGACATTCAAAAAATAAATAATTAAGCGATTCTATTCCTGAATTGCATAGGAAGCAAGTTGTGGAGAATCGTAAACTTATTAGTCTTTTGTGCATAATTTATACTTTATAGTGAACCAAAGCATGAAATTAGTTTTCACAAGATAATTCGGAAGCCACACTAACCTCTATCATCAAAAAATAGGAAACGGGTTCTTTAGAGTTTGAAAGTAGGATTTATTGAGGAAGACCATTAAAGGATACGTTTTTTTTTCCTAATATGACATCTTTAACTTGATCTGGAATATTTGTTCAGAGTACAAACTCTTCTTCTAGTTTGTTCTTTGTTTCTTATTGCCCTCTTTTTGTTGGGATGCGAAAAAACACAATTTTCTACAAAATCATCCAAAAACAAAACATCCTCCACAAGTTTAATCAGCAAATATTAGTACAAAAATAAATGCTTAATAAAGAAGCAAACATTGAGATTTACATGAAAAATTCTACAATGTAGAAGAAATAAACTACGAATCAAACTGACGAATAAATCTACTAAACTCAAATAGGAATTAGAAAGTTTGATATTTCACCCTACGATTACAAGTTGTCTCACAAAGTTTCAAGGTTGAAAACAAATTTGATATGTGAATCAATAAACTCTCAAACTAATCCAAAAAAAAAAACAATAAAAAAAGGATGAGAATACTATACTATTTTCTATCTTTGTGTTTTTCATCACTTTTCGGTATTTTCGCCGCTCACCCATGAAAACTATGTATCTTCTCTTTTATATCACAAAATAGGGTTTTTTACACTATACACGACCATATCTCTTTAGCACTACCTCACTTGTAGATGTACACAGTCACAGATAGCTACATAGTCACCACATAAGGTTGTGTAAGTCATGAATACGCCCTTTACGTATTTCTTTATATGATTCAAGATACTTACACGATTGACGCACATGATCGTGTAAGTAGAGAACACAGGCATATGACACTTTATACGAGCGTGTTTGTTTTAAAAAAGGCTTAATTCACCTATCATCCATCTTGTCTTCACTTGTTTTTCATACCCAAGAACTATAAAGTGTCAACAAGGACTGAAATTATTGAAAATAGGGCTGGACAAGCACAACAATCTGCTCTCGAGCCCAAATATGGGGAAGACATATTAAGCTTCAAAAGCTGCTTAAGATTCATCCCGACAAGTGATATATGCTTAATTGTTGATACATTTACTCTACGACACTTAATGATTAATGCTTTAACATGCTTAATATACTAACTTAAGTTCATATTTGATTTTAGGTATAATTTGGAAGCATAATAGTTAAAGTGAGTCGAAAGCATACTCATTGAGCCATCTTATTAAGATTCACACTCAATTATCTTCATAGAGCAAGAAGGGGAAGGATTAGGATGAAGAGGGGACAAGAAAATACAAAAAGCATGAAGCATATATTGTGTATACATCCCACGACCATAACTAAAAATGTCATGGTCGTGACTAGTATCTCATGGTCATGACATTTTTGTCATGGGCGTGAGCACCTTTTGTCCCCAAAAACCCAATTCTTATTATAAATGTATTATGTTGATGGCTGAAACATTCCAGACTTGAATATTCTTCATTTCTAGGGTTTCAGGAGCAAAAAAGACAACGAAGGTGATTCGTGGCTATTTCTTAGAGATTCATGGAGAAGTTGGAGGGCTAACTTCCCGAAACCAGTTCGGAGATGAAGTCGACATCGAGGAGCACATTTAAGCATATCGTCTTTGTGTATCGTGTTCTTTCCGTCTTTTCTGATTGTTTACCTTATCTTATATTTATTGATTGGGTATTGTGTAAAAATGATGTTATTGCTCTATTAGATTGTTTTTTATGAAAACCCATTGTTAGAACTTGAATACGGTATGTATAATTGTGTTTGAAATCGTATGTGGCAACTAATGGTATTAAATCATTAGGGATAACATAATATAAGTTAAATAACCCGAGTTTGTGTGGTTATTGCTTAGATTGATCCATTTTTCTCACTCGTAATGGGACTGTCTGATTAGAGAGTTTGTTTTAAGTTCTCCAATAGTTAGGTTAATTAAAGAGCTTGTTTTAATTAACTATTGGATCCCGTTCTTTTAGTAGGATTTTGAATTATAAAATAACATTAAGTGAGGATTTTGTGGTGAATTAATCATGTGCAAAGAAAAAGACAATTTATGAATTTAAATGATTGTGTTTAATGTTCTATTTGAGCAAGGTTAGTTTGAGCAAATTGCAACAATGAGATGTTTAGGTTAATGCATGAAATGAGTGTTTTTGTATATGTATTGTGTTATAGATGTTATTGTGCTTTAAGAAAATTGATGAGAAAAGAATTAATTGGTTTTGATGACTTTGAGATTTGAGTAGATTTGTATGGGTTATGAAAGTTAAAGTGAATGAATTGATTGAAATGGAAGTTGAAAAGCAAGAAATAAATAGTGAAAGTGTGAGAATTTGGAGAATTAAGAAAGCCTGACTTTTTGGGATGAATAGTAGCAGGGTTGACTTTTTGACCAGAAATTTTTGTAAATTTTTCTGGGTTGATTTGGGCTAAATTTGAGAAAATGATCTTCATCAAACTTGTATCTTCTATTGAGAGCTTTCTATCGCCATAAAGTATGAAATTTTTTGATATCAGGATTGAAAGTTATGATCATTCGAATTTAAGTGTATTTTGCTTTGTGTTTGGAAAATACTCATAGGGTAAGTTTGTATATATTGTGCTTTGAGGCCAATTTTGTACTGATGTGGTTTGAATAAGACAAAGTAGTCTACATGAAAGTTGTAGCTTGTCTTTCAATCTTTCCAACGCTATAAAGTATGCAATTTTTGGATGTGAGAATTGAAATATGTGAATGTTTGAAGTTTGGATATTGTTTAGGTGATTTTTTTTAACAAGACAGAAATTTGGATTGAAAAATTGACCTAGTTAGATGTTGAAATTGCCTTTAAGTTCTTTATAAAAGTTTTATATTATGTTTTAATCTTTCCATTGATATAAAGTATAAAATTTCTGGACCATGGAATAGGAAGTTATGATTTATCGAAGTTGTGCTGCTATTTTAGGATGGCATTTTTGGGCAGAAACTTTGAGTGAATTTTTGACCCCTTTAGAGATGGAATTGGTTTTTGGGTCCTTCATGATAGCTGTATAGCATTGTTTTATCTTTCTAATAATATGAAATTTGTAAAATTTAGAGCTATAGATCAAAAGTTACGGGCCTCGAAAGTTTGCTGTTTCACCCTGCGATCAACTCGCGAGGGCGACCAGCCCTCTTTCATTCTTTGCTTCTAACTTTTCCGTCCGACATCCGATTGATCCGATTTTTGAAGCAATTGGATTACTACGACATTCCTTTATCTCTATATGAAAATTTGTGATTTTTTAGATTAAATTGAAAAATATTTATTGAATCAAAGAGAGAGGATTGGTTAAAGTGTTTGAGTTGGATATTTTCTGAACATGCTTAGGTATCTTGGTGATATATTGCTCACTAAAGATCCAATTGAGTTGATTCTTGTTTATAAATAAAATAGATACAAGGATCTACAAGTTATATGAAGGAATAGAATTTCAATTTAGTCCCTAAGATTTTAAATTTCTGAATTGAATTTGGGTATTGTGTTTAGTCTTAGGTTAGTAAGAGCTGAAAGTGTTTTAGCTATAACTTTTGCTCTAGTCATCCAAATGAGATGATTTTTGATTTTGATTAAATTAGAGAGATAAGGCTACAAATTTTTTGAAGAAATTAAGTTTCAATTTAGTCTCTAAGAATATCAATTTGTGGATGGAAGTAAATCGTAGGAAAATGTTTTAGCATAAGAATAGTTCGAAATGTTTGAGGTGTAACTTTTGGAGTAGTGAACCAAATTAAATAATTTTAGTGTCATTATGAAATTGCGACAATGAGGAACAATTCTATAATAGGAAGTTTTGGCAAATTCCTTCATTTTAATGATTTGAAAAATGTCCTAAGTGTTAGCGATCTAGAAGGGGGGTTGAATAGATCTTTAAGCTTTTTCAATATTTTCTACAATAAAATCAGAAGTTAATTCACACAATAGTAATTTAAACAAATTTAAATTCAAGGATTTATAGAGGTTCGGTGCTAAGACCTACATCCTCTACCTACGCTCCCACTTAGGATTTTGCAAACCACTTTATTACACACTTTGTAGTTCAGTGTGAACTCTTACAATACCGCTTGAT
>JANJEY010000008.1:66611869-66623746 GCA_024703695.1 Erythroxylum cataractarum
ATTTGAAGAATGAAATGAATTGAGGTTGTGGAATTGATAAATTCCATTTAGAAATTTGTATTGCTTTGAATGAGGAATTTTTTTTAATACCGTTTTGGATAGGGTTAGACCAAGTGTGTCGTATGGTTTCCAACGTTTTGTTTTCTAAGGTATGCGTTTCGGATGTCAGAATTTTTCCTTCAGTTAGATTGAAGCGTTTCGTTTCCTTTGTTTTGCGATCTTTCGATTCCTTTGGTTTCCGCTGTATGTTTTCCGTTGCGTTTTGTTTTCGTTAATTTCGAGCTTTTCGTTTCTTTTCACTTCCTCAAGCTTTTTGATTCGTCTTTCGTTTTGTGATCCGCTTTGTCCACCTTTCGATTATGCTTTTGATTTGTTTCCATTGACGCCTTTTGAAAGTATACGTTTGCTCACGGTTTGTAAATGTTTCCAATTCCGTATATTGGCTCCTTAAGCTTTCGTTCCGCACGTTTTTTGATTCGATTTATGTTTCTGAGGTTGGGTTCCAAAAACATGGCCCAATATTAACTATGACTTAAGGAAAAACTAGGATAAATTGAGCTTATTGTTAATCCACGATCAATAGTTCAAAGAGAGTTGTGAAGACAATAATGCAATGACGTATGTTAAAATGTATGGAGGTTAAGATTAAACCAAACAACTAGATTTCAAACCATTCATCAATTTTCTCACTTTTTTGCTGTTTAATTTAATTTTTCAGTCTTACTATGTTTTCTAAATTGCATCAAACCTAACCCCCTCTATTTTACACACACACACACACACACACAATATATATATAATTTAGGAAAGTAATTGGATTTAATCTCTGTGGGAACAACCTAGAGTCATCACTGTTATAGTTGTAGGTCTAATTATTTTGAGTAGTGTTATGACACACTACATCAATTTTGTCATCGTTGTCGAGAATTAATATCCATTGCTTTTATGAATTTATTGGTTTTATTTTATTTTTATTTTTAATTAACTTCTTTCCTTGTTTGGTTAGTTACGATGCATGCCACGATATTCTCACTCTAGTGAATTGAAATTTGATCTAGAAATTGAAAGAACACTACCCAGATCGAGAAGAAAATTTGCACAAAGGTCCTAAGATCCATCACCATCTGACAGGAGAATTGATTCTTCACCAGTAATTCAAATAGCTTTAGATTTGCTTTCTAATTCTTCTAGTGATTCCATTTCTGAAACAAATTCTAATATGATAGAGCAAAATAATGATCCCACTCTTAAGCAGTTGGCTACTCGTGATTTCAACCATCAATCTTTGTGCATTGATTTTCCTACTATTGATGTTGCTTTTGAGATTAAATCTGGTCTAATTAATCATTTTCCTACTTTTTGCGGTATGCCAAGTTAATTGAGGCACATTGTCAAGGATTGGATTTACAACTTGCCCTCTGAATCGATCACTACTTGGAATGAGATGTAAATACTTTTCTATAGAAGTACTTCCCTACCTCTCGAGATACAAATATTTGGACATTTAATTCGACAACACTATGGGGAGACATTATATGAGCATTGAGAGAGTTTTGCTAGTTGTCCTTACCATGAAATTAGGGAACAACTCTTGATCTATTACTTCTATGAAGGGCTTATGCCATAAGAAAGAAATATGATAGATGCAGCAAGCAGAGGCGCATTAGTAGATAAGACATGTATTAAAGCCAAAAATCTAATTTCCAATATAGTTGCTAACTCTCAACATTTCAACATTTGAGAGGACCTTAGACCATTAAAAGTCAGTAAAGCTAGTATTGCCACATTGGAGCAACAGATAGCTAGCTTGACATCTTTAGTGAGATAAATGGCTGCAAATAGTGCTCAACAAGTCAAAGCGTGCAGAATTTGCACATTGATAGGACATCCAGCTAATATGTGTCCAACTTTGAAAGAGACATCCACAGAACAAGTAAATGCTTTTGAAAGTTTTCCAGGTTAACCACAAAAGAGTTGTGATCCTAGCTACCCCTATGCACACAATTCAGGATGAAAGAATCTTCTATTCAAGAATTATGGATTGCAAGGACAACAATAAAGCTCCTACCAATAACTGTATCAAAGAATGACAACACGTGTCTAGTGCATTGCAGAATTTACCTGACTCTGCATACTAAAATTAGTAGTTATGGTGAGTTAGGATCGAATCCACAGGGAATGTTTGGTTAACTTTCGTAACAAAATTAATTGAAGCAAGGAAAAATAGATTGGAGGGGGGGGGGGTTGGATTTCAAGCAATTTAGAAATTAGAGTAAAAGTAAACTATAAAAAAATTAAAACAAACAATTGAAAATGAGAAAAGTATCGAATATAAGTAAGGTCCGATTCTAGGATCAATCTCAGCCTAAACACGATCAAACATATTCGATCATTCTAACGTTTTTATAACTCTTTTCAGACTATTGATCTGAGACTAATAGAATGCTATACAAATCTTGGTTTTCTCATAAGTTGTGTTTAATCAAAATATGATCATTAATTAAACCTAACTACCGAATAACCTAAGATACAATCTCTAGAATCAATTTGGCAGCCATATTATGTATTAGAAAATGATCAATATAGGTAATAACCTCACACGTTTGAGTTATTTAACCTAAGTTGTTGTTCCTAACGATTAACAATCATTAGATGCTACACAAAGATCAAAAGTAACGATTACGGATTACAATCAATGTTTTAGCAATAGGTTCGAAATAAAATAATCAAAATAACATGTTAAGATCATTCATCTCAAAATCAATCAAGTCAATACTAAAAACACAACAATCCTAAAAAAATTACAACTTTAAAATGATAAAAATTATGTTGGACCCCAAACTTTTCTTGGAAGGTAGAACTATTATATGTGAAATGTTGGAGTAATATTTGATTTGGAGTAAACTAGAGAGACAGGGCTACAAATTTTGTGTTGAAATCAAGTTTTAATTATGTCTCTAAGAATGTCAACTTTTTGGTTTTCAAGAGGGATTTTGAAGCTTATTCAAGAAGAAAAAAGGTAGAGGACGAAGAGAGCTCTCATCCAAGCTAAGAAACTCTTCATTTGTTGAAGATCCAAGGTATGCTTGATCTTAATATTTTGGATTTTTGAGAGGATTTTGGTTCATATAGCTTAAGAAATGTATGAGTTTAAGAACTCTAATATAAATTTTAGTGAATATGTCTTATGTGTTTCTCAATTGGAATGCCTATTGATTTGGAAATTTTTGTCAATGTTGAAGAAAATCAAGAGAGATAAAAGGAGCAAGAGTAGAGGCTTTTGAGCAAAGTTTTCAAGCAAGGAAATTAGGGTAGGTACATGTTTATAATTGAGTAAATAAGCCACTTTTGTTTTCTTTAAATCAAGGAAATTTAATTATTTAAATTGCATCATAAGTGTTGCATTAATTGTGTCTTGAATGAATTGTGAAATATGCTATATGTTTGCTACATGAATTGTGTGACGTTTTATGAAAGTATTTTTCGTTTGAAAAGAACACACGTTTATACAATCATGTTTTCAAGAATGATTTTCAAGACATGTGTCAAGTATATGAAAAGAAAGTTTTCAAGAAAATGTGCCATTTTGGGCAACAAGTTTACAAGTTCATGAAATATGTGTTATGTGGGTTTGTGGTAGTCCCTCAAGAACTGTCACGTGCACGTTGACCCAAGAATAGGTTTCTCCTGCCTGCCCGCTAGTGGCACGGAGCTTTTTCAAGGACTCCGTCAAGTTTACGACTACACAGGACCATTATAAGGGAATGTGTAGTGCATCATGAATATGGATCTACCCAAACTATTCTGATGTGTTATGTGCTTATGACATATGAACAAGTTTAATGCATTCATGTTTTGTGGTTTGTAAATTTGACTACATGACGAGAATTTGAGTAACAATTGTTTTATGGATTTCAACAAGAATTTTCTATGACAATGAACTTTTTGAATGGCTTTGCTTATTTTTTCATTATAAGCTGTTACCTACAAGCTTTCAAGCTCACCCTCACTTTCCGTCCCATCCTCAGGTGAAGAGAATGAGATTAAGCGAAAGTGAGTCAAGACATTACTCCGGATTTGCATGTTTTGTTTTGTTTTTGAGTATTTATGTAAAACAAGGTTGTAGTTGCATTTTGGGGAATTACCATTCAAGTATCTTGTGTATTTTGGGGATTTTGCGAAATGATGTATTTTGGCATGAGATGACAATAAAGTTTGTAGAACTCTTAATTTATGATATTCATGAAAAATGGATTTGTGTATGGACATGAAATGTAAATATGTATATGGATGACTATGATAAATGTTGAGCATGAATGGTTGGTATATATACATATATATTCACATTAGTGAGATGTTATGGAAAAGACACATAGGAATTATGAATGAAGAGATGTAGTTAAATGTGATAAGTCAAATGAGCTGAGATTTAAGAGTAGATGAAGAAAAGTTAGAATTTAAAGGGTTATAAAATGATGTTGCATAGAGAAAGTGAAAATGGGACAATTTCCAAGTTCTTCATAGGGTAAGAATTTGTAACCTAAATTCAAGAAGAAAACTAGATTTATCTTGGTAGAACTAGACAAAATTGTCTTCTATAAATTTATAGCTTATCCTCTTAGCTTTCCGTCCCTATAAAGTATGAAAATTTAGGAAATCGGAGTGAAAAAGATATGAGCATTATAAGTGAAGATGCTGCATAGGAAGTTTAAGCATGACAATCATGGTGAATGATGAGAGTGTGTGTTTGTGATGAGTAATTTGAGTTGAATTTTGGGTGTTTGATGCACCCAAATTTGTAATTGAATGGTTTAGGAGTGTTATTGCATTATAAGAAGTGAAATGGGGAAGATTATGAGTGAATATGTTATTTTGGATGTAGGAAGCATTGGAGAGGCTTTGGAGGGGTTTTGGGAACCCCTATGTCCGTTAGACGAACTTTAAGTCTGTTAAACGGACCTTTTCGGGTGAAAAACCTAAGTCAATCTATGTCCGTTAAACGGACCTTCTCGGTCAAAATGGACTCTCAACCCCGACAATGTCTATTAAACAGACATGGATGTCCGTTAAATAGACATTCACAGGTCAGCTTCAATAAATTGCTATTTTTGACCATTTTAGAGGCAAAAACTCGCTTTGTAGTCTTCATGAAAGTTGTAGATTTAGAAGTCTACTTTCAAATGGTTTAATAATGACCTCAATTAGACATTTTTATAAAAAGTTATTACAATTGCGCCAAGAGAGGTACAAAATAATTAAGGACATAAACATGTCGATTTCTTTTGGCCATAACTCCTTCATCCGATCTTCGAATAAATTGACATCTTTTGGAATTGATATGAAAAAGTTTGCATTAGAAAAAGTGAGGGGTTGGTTTAGAGAGCATGATTAGGATATGAACACATTTTGATTTTTTAAGCATATCTTAAGCTGTGGAGCTCCAATTGAGATGATTCTTTCTTCGAAACAAACTAAAGACTTAAAGCTACAATTTCCTTGAAGAAGTCAAAGTGAAATCTTGGTTTGAAGATTTTCAAATTCTGTTCATAAATAGAAGAAATGAGTTCGAGTATGGTGACTAATTTATGTGGGTACACCATTGAATAAATTGTGAATAAAATTATTGAGATATTATAAGAATGAAGATTAATCGATGATGGTTAAAGACATTTCATGATAATACATTCACGTTTCATGTTTTTGTAAGAGTTAGATTTCGAAAATAAGCAAGATCTAACAAATTAGCTTAATTGTAATTTGGTATCGATAATCCTGTTGAACTCGCATCGAAGAACTAGCCTTCTATTTCTATTTTCATGCTCTAACTGTGGGTCATTTTCTGCGTAGCTTCTGCCACCCCTCTTCTCTCATTGCCTTATTACGCAGCCCTCTCTACTTTTCGCTGCTCATGATGGGACAATTAAAGATGTGAGTATTTTGGTCCAACAAACTGTTCACACCTACTGCAGCTCGTCTCCAATATCTCTAGCCAAGCCACAGACCCCCTCTCTTCACGCCTCTCTTCACGCCTAGCTGCTACCGCCACTGTGTATTGATGGGACAAATAAAGATTGCTCACCTTAAAGCCTTCTTCTTCACAACTTCAGGGACGCTGCATTTAGCGCAGCGTATGTATGCGTTTAACCGCCAAACGCATAAACGCATGCGTTTCACGCCTAGCTTGCATGCGTTTAACGTATGTCCTTATGCTCTTAACGCTATCGTCTCGGCTGATTCTTCACTTGACTTGTTTGATCTTTAATCTTCTTTGTATTTTTAACATGTCTCATTTTTCTTGGCATTAATTGCTTATTCCAATATTTATCATTCTTGCTCTGCGACAACAAAATATTATAATTCTTCAAAAAATAACTTAAATGTAGTACTTTTGATTCATTTTAATTTCTTTGTTTTTAAATTGTACCTAAAATTATATATGAGTTAAAGTGAGTATTTTAAACATTTCTAAGACATTAATCACTAAATGTAGAATACCACATAAGTCACAATTTAAACATTTATCAAGTTTCCCCACAATTAGCCTTTGACCATTCTCGAACAAATCGTCAAAATCAAAATCACAAACTAAAACTTTAACTCATTTTTCACGTTTTTTAAGAATAGATAACCATAAGTAAAGGTGAATAATTTTCAAAACCTAAGCAAAAATTCAACATTTAAAGCTTCTACTCATGATCTATCAATATTCACTATCCTTAGAAATTGAGTAATCTAGAGGTAGACTTGAATAGAAGGTGGTTAAACAAGATATTTTTATGGATACACGCGAACACCATTCATAATCACAACAGTTTATAACTTTGCATATCATTTCATTTCTCTAACACTAAATGTCAAATATATAATCGTGAATCAAATGACTTTTTAAGGTTGTAATGTAAATAAAGATAGGGTGAGATGTGTTTAGGTCAAGTAGCATGCAGGCCATCAAAACTAGTGAAACAAAAGTAACAATCAATCAAAAACTGGGTACCTCAGCTATGACAAATACAATATTTATATTTTACAACCTCATTCAGCTCACACACACAAACCACATGAAACATATATCAATCTAAAGGAATCAATCATACACTTTATGCTACCAATACATTGAAATCACAAGAGTGAACCTTCCAAGCTAACATCTACCTCATATTCAACATATTCAAATAACACATTCATTACAATTGTAAGAAGATGCATTAACCATAAATAACTTTTCAATATATATGCAATTCCTCCTTGATATATTTATTTTAAACAAATTTTCATTTTTTCTTATTTCTTTCTTTTTCATTTTCTTTTCTTTTTTTTGCTTTTCTCTTTTCTTTCTTCTTTTCCTTATAAAAATTAAAATAAACTACATCAACATGAAAATTTCAATGATAAGACATAACAAAACATTCCAACATTAACTAACCCACACATATGCACACCCCTACATTTACGCTTTTGTACATCCACAAACCCACCAATCATAAATGTTCTACTAGCTTTATGGCTTGGGTAGGACATTTGATTAAGTATAAAGCATGTAATATGGTTGATAAAAAAAAGGCTAAAGCTTAAAGGGATTTATCAAGGGAAAAATGATGTCACTAGGATAGGTTATTTGGCTAATATACTTTATGAAAAATCAAGAATGCCTAATCATGTTCATGTTAATGCATGTGATAAAAATGTGGTCTCGAATAGAAATGCAACGCAAAATCAGGATGTACATGTTATCAAGATCACTCATTATCAAAAGGCAATAAGATTGATATGGATGTGTTAGTCAAATAAGGCTCAAAATCTCACCGGCTTTATCTACCACTAGTCACTATTCTTTTGAAGATAATGCACATTAACAAACCACAAGAGCAAAAATAAATGTCAAATTTTGTTATGGATTTTACTAATCAGTTCACACTCTAATTACGACTAAGTAATCTTAAAAGCAATAGAAAACAAGAAAATTTTGGATTTTGTTTGTTTAATTTTGAAAACCGCCTAAGAAGTCACCTAAGTTGCAATTAAGCTAAAAAACATGCATTAAGACCAATGCACCCCACCCCTACACTTAAAACTTACATTGTCCTTAATGTAAAATCAAATGCAAGAAATGGAATAGTTAACAAAAATAACAAATGCGAAAATGAAAAAAAAAGTAAATTAACTTTGCATAGGTTGCCCCCTAAGCAGCACCTTTGTTTAACGTTATTGGCTCGACCTCCAGTTGCATGCTTTAAGTGAAACTAGTCAGATCCTCCAACATCAACACCTCTAAATCCTCCGTTTGGAAGCCCTCATAATATGACTTTAAGTGATGACCATTCCCTTGGAATGTCTTGTCAATTTTGAGGCTTCATATCTCCACTGCACTAAAAGGAAAGACATGAGTGATACAAATGGACCAACCCAACATGAATGTAACTTACTAGGAAAGAGTTTGATTTTGGAATGATATAGTAACACTTTTTGGCCCATCGAGAAGCTTTTCCTCGAAATCATCTTATTGTGAAAAGCTTTCGTCCTCTCCTTATATATCACTACCTTTTGATATGACTCATTCCTCATCTCTTCCAACTCTTGAAGTTGTAACTTCCTATGCACTCTTGCATGATCTAAGTGTATGTTGCATCTTTTGATAGCTCAATATGCCTTATGTTGTAATTCCACAAGAAGATGACATGGCTTTCCAAACATTAGCCTGTAAGGTGACATTCTATTTGGTGTTTTGTAAGCCGTTTGGTAAGCCCATAATGCATCTTCCAGTCTTACATTCCAATCCTTTCTATTAGGTTGCATAGTTTTATCCAGGATTAACTTAATTTCTTGATTCAAGACTTCAACTTGCCTGTTGGTTTGAGGATGGTAGGGAGTAGAAACTTTATGCATGATGTGATATTTTTTGAACATTGCTTCCATCACCCTATTGCAGAAGTGGGTTCCTCTGTTGCTAATGATGACTTTCGATATCCTGAACCAAGAAAGAATGTTAGCCTTAATAAAATATGCAGCAACCTTAGCATCGTTAGTCCTGGTGGCTTTGGTTTCCCCATTTAGAAACATAATCAACCGAAAGTAATATATAAGTAAAGCCAAAATATGGAGGGAAAGTTCCCATAAAATCAATACCCCAAACATCAAAAATTTCATAGAAAAGCAAAGGGGTTTGTGGCAATTGATCCTTATGAGACAGGTTACCTGATCGTTGGCATCTATCATAAGATTTGTAGAAGGTATATGTATCTTTGAACAATATTAGCTAGTAAAAGTCACTCTCTAAAACTTTTTTAGTTGTCCTTTTCACTAAAAAATGTCCTTCGCAAGTGTAAGAATGGCAGAAGGCTAAAATTCATAATGATTTATTTTTCGGTACACACCTCCTAATAACTTGATCTGCGCAATGCCTCTAAAGATATGGGTCATCCCATACATAGTACTTTGTTTCACTCTATAGCTTTTCTCTCTGAGCTTTTGACAAATCAACAGGTAAATCATTAGTTACTAAAAAATTGACAGTATCTGCATACCATGGTGGTGTCGCATGGGCAAAAAATAATTGCTCATTTGAAAAGCTTTCTTGTAGAGGGATATCATATTATTCCTTTGTCAACTAGTTAAGATGGTCCGTCATCTTGTTTTTTTTCCCTCTTCTTATCTCTGATCTCTAAATCAAATTCCTGAAGGATGAGAATCTATCTGATTAGCCTCGATTTGCTTCTTTCTTTGTGAGCAAGTATTGTAAAGCTTCATGGTCAGAATAAATAATCACTTTAACACCAAGCAAATATGATCGAAAATTTTCCAAAGAAAAATCCACAGATAACAATTCTTTTTTAGTAGTGGAATAATTAAATTGAGCTGGATTTTAAGTCTTTGAAGCATAGTAAATGACATGCAAAGCTTTTCCCATTCTTTATCCTAGAACCGCCCCTATTACATAATCGCTCGCCCAAGAAAACCTACATGCCCAAGAAAAGAACACACTTCCCTCACAATAGAGGGGTAAGGTAAAGAAGAAATGAGATCAACTTTGGACTTGTCTACTTCAATTCGCTTAGCAAATATCACATGGCTTAAAACTATACCTTGATCCACCATAAAATGACATTTTTTCTGGTTCAATATAAGGTTAGTTTCTATACATCATTTCAAGATAATGGCAAGATTCTCAAGACATTCATCAAAAGAAGATCCATACACACTAAAATTGTCCATGAATACCTCAATAATATTCTCAACATATTTGGAAAAAATGCTTACCATATACCTTTGGAACGTGGCAGGTGCGTTACACAATCCGAATGACATCCTTGGGTAGGCAAACGTACCAAATGGGCAAGTAAATGTGGTTTTCTCTTGATCTTCTGGTGTAATCGGGATCTGAAGATAACCTGAAAAGCCATCTAAAAAGTTATAATAGTCATAACCAACCAATCTCTCACACATTTGATTAATAAAAGGAAGGGGAAAGTGACCTTTATGAGTAGCAAAATTTAACTTTCTATAATCAATGCATACACGCCACCCAGTTTGCACTTAGGTGGGAATCAACACTCCTTCCTTGTTTGTCACAACGATGATTCCAGACTTCTTTGGAACCACTTAGACATGACTTACCCACTTACTATCAAATATTAGGTAGATAACCCTAGCATTGAGAAGATTTAATACCTCCTTCTTCACAACTTCCATCATTGGAGGATTTAGCTGATGCTGAGCTTGCCTTGTAGATTTTGCATCCTCCTCCAACAAAATACAGTGCATGCATATGGAAGGGCTTATCCCTTGGATATTTGTGATAGTCCACCCAATGGCCTTCTTATGCTCTCTCAACATTCAAACTAGCCTCTCCTCTTAATTTGAAGTCAACTTCACCAAGATGATAACTGGGAGGGTCTGTTTATCTCCCAAATAAGCATACTTCAAATGTTTAAGGAGTACCTTCAATTCCAATTCTGGTGCTTGCACATTAGAAGGTAACAACTTCTGGTGAGTTTCAGGTAGTTGCATAGAAGCCAAATCATACCTTTTTGGAGAGCTTTCCAATAAATACAAGGCGACTGTCATTTCCACTAGCTCTTCTCCCATCTCAACATTAGTATTGGCTTTTACTTCCATATCCTTAGTTAAAACCATTTCCAAATGGTCACTGCAACTTAATTTAAACATTTTTTGCACCAAAGGATCAATCATATCAACTGAAAAAACACAATGATCAATAGGAGGATATTTCGTGGCATCTAAAATATTGAAATGAATCACTTTCCCATCAAATTCCATTACGAGGGTGCCCTTATGAACATCTATCTTAGTTTAAGATGTATTAAGAAACAATCTCCCTAATAAGATAGGGATCGAATTACATGATATGTCATCATTCATATCCATGACATAAAAATCTGCAGGAAACACTAACTTATTCACTTACACCAAAACATCCTCAACCACACTATCAGGATAAGCATTAGTGCGGCTAGCCAGTTGTATAATTACACTCATTTTTTTCAAAGGGCCCAAATTCAAAGAAGCATAAATCGAATGAGGCATCACGTTAATAGAAGCACCCAAATCTAACATAGCTCTATTGATCACATTATTACCAATTTTGCAAGGAATGGTGAACATACCTGGATCCTAGCATTTTGGAGGCATCTTCTTTCTGAATAATACCGACACATTCTCACCCATCATCACTTTCTCATCACCCCTCAGTTTCCTCTTATGTGTGTAGGAAAATCCCAGCGTGTGCATCACATACACACGGTCCGGAAAACAAAAATTTTTATTCTGGGACCTTCCCGAAAGTCAGGATCCATGTGTCTATATAACGATGTCAAACCATAACGACCAAAGGAGACCGTCTCTAACGGTATCCACGCAGAG
>JANJEY010000008.1:66648552-66663079 GCA_024703695.1 Erythroxylum cataractarum
CATGCTTAACTTAGAACATTTTTCTAATCATCAAATTGAAGGAATTTGCTAGAACTTCCTTCTAGAGAAATGTTCCTTAATGTCTTATCTTTCTAATGACACCAAAATCATTTAATTTGGAGCACTACCTCAAGAGTTATGGTCCAAACATCTCGGACTGTCATTTTGCTAACACATTTTCCAGCACTTCATTTCCATCCGAAAATTGACAATCTTAGAGGCTAAATTAAAATTCACTTCCTTCAGACAAATTGTAGCCCTATGTCTCTATTTTATTTTTCCTCAAGAATCAATTCAATCAGATCTCCACAGATCAAGAATTTCTCGAAACACTGAACCATGTTTAGAAAATTTTCCAACTCACTTTGATTAAATCAATTCTCTTTACATTTCCTTTCAATCTCATAAATTCTCCTCTTGTTTACACATAGCTAATTGCCAAAAGTTCCTCGTTTAAAAGTCCTAGCTTACAGAATGATTCGGGGTCCAACACAGATCATCTACCTTCACCAACTATGTAGCTTAAATTTATAATGTTTTTAGTATTCAAGTTAATTTATATGATGTTTTGCTACTCTTAAGTTTTATTATGAATTCTTAATTCACAGTTATTTTCAAGATACTTATTATTGTACATTATATTTTTTTTAATCTTATATGACTAATCATCATAATTTTTACATTATATTATGAAACAAGATTATATTATTTAAAGAAATTAAATGTAAAAAATAAATAGATTATCGACAAAACATTCAGGTAAGAAGTGAAAATTGTTAGCTACATAGGTAAATTACGGGATAGAGTTACAATATTCTTTATTAAATTACCGACGGAGTGCTATATTTTGTAAGTAAATTACCAACGGAATGTTATATTCTGTAGGTAAATTACCGACGAAATGATATATTCCATAGGTACATTACCAACAGAACGAAACATGTCGTCTGTAAATTTACAGACAGATATTGCTTTTCCATTGCTAAAATTACCTAAAAAATTATAATTTTGTAGGTAAATTTCCCAACAGATATTTAATTTCTATGCGGAACTTGTTGACGGGATTACATGTTTTGTTGGGAAATTTAGCGACGAAATTTTTAATTCTATAAGGAACTTTACCAACAGAATAATGTAATTCTGTCGATATATTTTCCGACAAAAAGCTGTAATTCTGTCAGGATATTTTACTTACGATCATTTCTCCTATGACTCTTCACATCGATAATTTTCATCACCAAATTTCTATCCCTACAGAAAATCAGTATTTTCTATTAGAAATTTTCATTGCTAAAACTAATTTTTCTTGTAGTGAAAGAAGCTTTTATTAGGAGGAAAGCAAATCTTTACTTTTATCTAGTTTAGTTTCCTTTAAAAATAGGATTCTTCATTACTAGACATTTTTAATATAGTTTTACATGTTTATTTTGTTTTATTTTATGTATTTTTTACTTTATATGTTTTCTTTCTGCTATTTGTTTATTTTTTGTATAGGTTCTTGATCATGATATCAAAAAATCAATTAAAAGAAAACAACATTAAAAAATAAAACCTAGAGAAGATTTCTTGATCTTAATACCTTCATCTTTCTCCACCTCTTATGTAATTTTGTTTGCTTAATTTTTTGCTTTATATACATCAAATGAGTATAATGTACAACTCAAATATAAGGGAGTGTGCATTGAGCTTAGTTGGTGAATATTTTGGAGATTACGAAGTGATGCATTTTAAAAATTTGAGGAAACTGAGTTTATCTATAACAAATGGTATTTTTATGTGAATTTATTGCCTTAGAATAACATATATGAACATTGATGAGGCGTTCATTTGAAAATTAATTGAATAGTCTTGAGAATGACACTCAAATTAAATGATGAGTTGAATATATAATGTTCCTCCTAACTAAGGAGGACAAGTGTATGAGGTTTGAAGATGGGTTAAATATGGAGATCAGAATGAGACTAGCCATTTCAAATTTAGATAGTTTTACAAAACTCTGAGTGGCCTTGATCAAAATTGAACAGTTGTTAAAAGATGGTCAAGGAGAGTATAGACAGGAGTTTAGAGTGAAGACACAGAGTGAATCTCAGGCTAATTTTGGTAGAAGCTTTGGCAAATGTCAGAACAGATCGTCTTGATTCCAGGCTAGATCGAGACAATCTAGGTTTTGACCAAGAGGTGGATTTGATCAGATTGTTAGAGGTAGAGGACAAGTGCCCTTTGTCTCAACAGATTCCTGATTGTGAGAAATGTGGCAAGAAGCATGGTGGTGAGTGTTGGAGGTTATCGGGAGCTTGTTTCTGATATGGCTCTATTGAGCATCAAATTAGAGATTATCCCGAGACTTTGAAACCATCGTCTAGAATGAGAAGAGGAACGATGACTGAAAGGTAGAGCTATTGGATCAGTATAGAAAGGCAGAGGTAGAGGCAAGAGATAATCAGTAGAGTCTAGTGGCAAGACTGAGGTGCGAAGTAACCAGTTATAGTCTCAGGTCAAGGTCTATGCCATCACTAGAAAGGAAGAACATAACTCCACAAATGTGGTAGCGTGTTGAATGTTTTTAATTTTGAAGCATTTACAATGGTAGATCCAGGATTTACACATTCATTCATCACACCACATTTGGCATCTATATTGAATTGTGAGAGTGAGATACATAAATTTGGTTTAGTAGTGAGTACTCCGGTAGGTAGTACTACAGTAATTGGGGATATATGTAAGGGGTTTATTATACGAATCGATCAAGCAAGGTTAGCAGCTGACTTGATAATACTACAGTTGAAGGAGATATATATTATTCTAGATATGGATTGGCTTATTACTCATAGGGCTATGAAGAACTGCTATACTAAGGAGGTGATCATTGAATCCCCTAGCTAGCCGAGAGTAGTGTTTCGAGGTATTAGTTAAGCAGTGCCAGCGAAGTTGATTTCTTTGATGAATGCCTTGAAGTTGATCCAAATTGGATGTGAGGCTTATTTATCCTATGTGATTAACACCCGTACTGGCTAACTAGTTTAGGAAATTCTAGTTGTTAGGAATTTTTTGGACGTGTTTCCCAGTGAGTTACTAGGGTTATCCCTAGAAAGAGAAACAGAGTTCACAATTGACCTTCTTCTAGGTACCACTCCTATATCGATTCCTTCATATAGGATGACACCTGTGGAACTTAAGGAACTTAGGACTCAATTGTAAGAGTTGTTGGATAATGGTTTCATCAAACCCAGTATGTTACCTTGGGAAGTTCCAATGTTGTTCGTGAAGAAGAAGGATGGGACACTGAGACTATGTATTGATTACAGGCAATTGAATCGAGTGACTGTGAAGAATAAGTATCCTCTACCGAGGATAGATGACTTACTTGATCAATTACAAGGAGCTCAAGTATTTACAAAGTTATACTTGAGATTAGGGTATTATCAATTGAAGATAGCAAAGGTTGATATACCGAGGAGTTTATTTAGAACAAGATAAGGGCACTTCAAGCTTTTAGTGATGCCATTTGGGTTGACTAATGCCCCAACGACTTTTATGGCCTTGACGAATAAGGTATTTCAACCTTATTTAGATTATTTTGGGATTGTGCTTATTGATGACATTTTGGTGTATTTGAAGTGTAGAGAAGTTCATTCTAAACATCTAAGATTGGTTATATAGATAGTGAAGGAGAAACAGTTGTATGCTAAGTTCAATAAGTGTGAATTTTGGCTTGATCGAGTAATATTCTTGGGTCATATTATGTCTGGACAAGGCATATAGGTAGACTCAAAGAAAATGAAAGTAATGTTGAAGTGGGAAACTCCAAACAAATATGATTGAGATTCAATGTTTTCTTGGATTAGTTGGTTATTACAAAAGGTTTGTCGAGGGGTTTTCACTGATCTCAGTCTCTTTGAAAAAACTTTTGAGGAAGAATGTGCCTTTCAGATGAAATGCTTATTGTCAGAGGAGTTTTGAGGAGTTAAAACATCAGTTAACTATAACACTGGTGTTAGCTATTCCATTTGGATCTAGAGGATATGTTGTGTACAGTGATGCTTCACACCAGGGTTTAGGATGTGTACTGATGCAGTATGGCAGGGTAATAGCATATGCATCGAGACAGTTAAGGTCTGACGAGTTTAATTACCTGATATATGATTTAGAACTTGCTACTATAATATTTTCTTTAAAGATTTGGAGATACTGCCTATATGGTGAAAATTTTAAGGTATTTACTGATCATAAAAGTTTAAAATATTTGTTGAGTCAGAAGGAGTTGAATATGAGACAGAGAAGATGGATATAATTGTTGAAAGATTATGATTGTACAATTAAGTATCATCGTAACAAAGCTAGTTTGGTAGCTGATGCATTACGCAGGAAGTCTAATAGCAGTGTGGTTTAAGCACAGTTATCGAGATTACCAAGCCTAGTTCAATTGAGAGTATTGAATATTAAATTGAATTTGGGGTAGAAGGAAGCATTGATAGCTACATTGAATTTGAGACCTGTATTGCATGAAAGAATCAGAAAGGTTCAGAACAGAGACCCATAGTTGGTGAAGTTAATTGAGAAGTTGAAAATGAATATGAATTTTGAATTTAAATTGAGAGATGATACTTTGTGGTTAAAAAAAAGATTATGTATTCTCAATGTTGATGATTTGAGGAAAGAGATTCCGGAGGAAACACGTCTAGTAGACTATATTATACATCCTAGTATGACCAAGAAGTATAACACGTTGAAACAACATTTTTTAGTGGCCAGGGATGAAAAAGCAAGTGGTTGAATATATGGATAAGTGTTTGTCTTGTCAACAAATAAAAGCTGAGCATAAAGCTCTAGTTGGTATGTTACAATCCTTGCCTATTCCAAAGTGGGAATGGGAGAGAATTACAATGGATTTAATTATTGGTTTGTCGAAGACTCCGAGGTAACATGATGCCATTTGGGTCATTATTGATAGATTGACTAAGTCATCTCACTTCTTATTAGTGAGAGAGAATAACTCACTAGATCAGTTAGCTCGGAGATAAGTGAATAAGGTAGTGAGGTTACATGGAGTTCCAGTGTCTATTATATCGAACATGGATCCTAGATTTACCTCGAGATTTTGGGGTAGTTTACAAATAGCATTGGGTATGAAGTTAAACTTCAATACTACATTTCATCTATTGACAAATGGACAGAGTGAGAGAACGATTAAAACTGTTGAGGATATGCTAAGGGCTTATGTATTTAAGTTTCAAAGAGCATAGGATTAATATGTTGTTTTGATTGAATTTGCTTATAACAATCAGTATCACAGTAGCATTGGTATGGCATCGTATGAGGCGTAATAAGACAGGATGTGTCGATCACCTTTATGTTGGGATGAAGAGGGTCTAAAATTGTTGAAGGCCCATAATTGATTCAGGATGCTGTGGATAAAGTGAAATTGATCCGAAGTAGAATTAAAGGAGCACAATATAGACAAAAGAGTTGTACAGATCAGCACTGGAGGGACATGGAATATCAAGTTGGAGATATAAAGTATTTATGAGATTATTTCCTTGGCAAGGAGTGTTGAGGATTGGTAAAAAGGGAAAGTTAAGTCCTAGAGACATTGGTCCATATGAGATCATTAAGAGAGTTGGACCATTGTCTTATAAGTTGGCCTTACCAGATAAGATGTCTAAGATTCATAATGTGTTTCATGTCCGTATGCTTAGGAAATATCAATATGATCCTACTCATGTGTTACCGATTCAGGAAGTAGAAATCACAAGTAATTTGAGTTATGTTGAAGAATCGATAAATATAATTGGCTATCAAAATAAATATTTGACAAAACGAGTGATTCCATTGGTGAAATTCCTTTTGTTGGGCCCCGAAATTTTTTTTAGAAGTTAGAACTATTAAATGAGAAATTTTTGGCGATTAGTCATGAGTAAAGAACAAATGATGAAAATTCTTGAACTAGAAATGATAGACGAGATTAAAGTAGTGAATGAGAAGTGAAGATAGATTCATGTTTTTCTTTGGTGCTTTTGGTAGATAAGAGGTTATGAAATGGGAAAAATTAAGGTGAAAGTTAGAAGTAAAATGAAAGCAAAAATGAAGTTGAATTTGTGTAGTAGTTGATGAAAAATATGTAAATATGTGTGTGTTCTATTATTGGTGTTCATGATTAATCATGAAATATAATTTCTTTATGGATGATATTGATTTTCAATGAAGTTGAGAATGAGTAGTAAATGAAGTAGAAAAGGTGATCTTAGTATGAGTTGTGTTAAGGAAAGTTTTGAAACAAAATGGGTAGTTGATCTGGAAAATATTCATTAAGTATGCTTCATTCTTTTAGCCACAACCTTTTCTTTAGTTATCGAAACTAGATGATTATTGATTTGTATTAAACCAGAGACATATAGCTGCATTTCCTATGAAGACATAAAATTTAAATTCTATATTTAAGAATATGAAAATTTGTCATGAAGTTAAGAACTGGGTGTAGTATATTGGTGGATGAATGTAAAATTCATATTTTGAATTTGAGGGAAATTCTGGATTGATCTAGGCTGAATTAGAGAAAGTTGTAGGTCCTTCTTTTAGCTTTCCAACAGTATAAAGGATGTAATTTTTAGACATCGTAGTTGAAAGTTATGGTCCTTATTAGGGGAGATGCTCAGGAGTATAGATCGTATCGTCTGTGATGATGTCATATCGTCTGGGATGACGTCATATCATCTGTGAAGATGTATCATCTGGGATGATGTCATATCATCTATGATGATGTCATATCATCTGTAAAGACATATCATCTGTGATGACGTCATATCATCTGTGGTGACTTCATATCTTCTATAGTTGACTTTCTGCTTCTCCTGTTGTTGACTGAAACTTCTTCTTCTGTGTACCACTTGTTTGGTCCAATTTTGTCCTTCTAATAGATAGAATTTGTCTTCAAGGTCTCATGAAAGTTGTAGATCTTGAAGTCTTCTTTCAAATCATTTATAGAACACCTTAATCCAATATCTATGAGGAAAGTTATGGCATTGTTCCCAATTCATCTGACTTTTCAATTCGTTTGCCTTTTCGTTTGGTTTCGTCTAACCTTATAGTCTGGTCCATTTTTTTTCCATACAAATGATAGCATTTGTCTTCAAGGTCTCATAAAACTTATAGATTTCGAAGTCCTCTTTCAAAAAATCCAAAGAGCACCTTAATTTAACATCTGTAGGGAAAGTTATGGCAATTTTTTCAATTCATCTGGTCCATTTTTGACCCTTCATATGATAAAATCTGTCCTCAAGGTCTTGTTTAAAGTTGTAGATCCTGAAGTCCTCTTTTGTACCATCTAAAGAACACCTTAATCTAATATCTGTAGGGAAAGTTATGGCAATTTTACCAATTCATTTAACTTTTCAATTCGTCTACTTTTTTGTTTGGTTTTGTCTGAACCTATTTTCTGGTTCATTTTTTACCTTTCGACTGATAGAATATGTCCTTAAGGTCTCTTGAAAGTTGTAGATCATGAAGTCCTCTTTTGAACCATCTAAAGAAAACCTTAATCCAATGTTTTTAGGGAAAGTTATTGTAATTTTCCCAATTTGTCTGCTTTTCCATTTGGTTTCGTCTGACCCTATCGTCTGGTCCATTTTTGACCCTTTAGATGATAAAATTTGTCCTGAAAGTCTTCTTGAAAGTTGTAGATCTTGAATTTCTACTTCTAACCATACAAAGAAATCTTAATCCAATATTTATAGGGAAAGTTACGGTAACTTTCCCAATTCGTCTGCTTTTTCGTTTGGTTTCGTCTGACCCTATTGTCTATTCCATTTCTGATCCTACAAATGATAGAATCTGTCCTCAAAGTCTTCTTGAAAGTTGTAGATCTTGAATTTCTCTTTCAAACCATCCAAAGAACACCATAATCCAATATCTATAAGGAAAGTAATGGCAATTTTTCCAATTTGTCTGACTTTTCAATTCTTCTGCTTTTCATTTGGTTTCGTCTGACCTTATCGTCTAGTTCATTTTTGACCTTTCAGAAGATAGAATTTATCTTCAAGTCTTCATAAAAGTTGTATATCTTGAAGTTTTCTTTCGAACCATAAAAAGAACAGCTTAATCCAATATCTGTAGGGAAAGTTATGGCAATTTTCCCAATTGGTCTGCTTTTTCATTTGGTTTTGTCTAACCCTATCGCCCGGTCCATTGACCTTTCAAATGATAGAATCTATCCTCAAGTCATCTTGAAAGTTGTAGATCTTGAAGTCCTCTTTCAAACCATCTAAAGAACACCTTAATCCAATATCTTTAGGTATCATTATAGCAATTTTTCCAATTCGTCTGACTTTTCAATTCATCTGCTTTCCATTTGGTTTCGTCTAACCCTATCATTTGGTCCATTTTTGACCCTTCGGACGATAGAATTTATCTTTAATATCTTCATAAAAGTTGTAAATATTGAAGTTCTCTTTCAAACCATCAAAGAACACTTTAATCCAATATTTGTAGGGAACGTTATGGCAATTTTTTCAATTCATCTAACTTTTCAATTCGTCTGCTTTTTCGTTTAGTTTAGTCTGAGCCAATTGTCTAGTCCATTGTTGACCCTTCAGATGATAGAATCTATCCTCAACATCTTCTTGAAATTTCTAGATATTGAATTCCTCTTTCGAACCATCAAAAGAACACCTTAATCCAATATGTTTAGGGAAAGTTATGGCAATTTTCCCAATTTGTCTGACTTTTCAATTCGTCTTCTTTTTCGTTTGGTTTTGTTTGACCCTATCGTCTGGTCCATTTTCCTTTAGATTATAGAATTTGTCCTCAAGATCTCTTGAAATTGTAGATCTTGAAGTATTCTTTCAAACCATCTAAAGAACACCTTAATCCAATAATTGTATGGAAAGTTATGGCAATTTTCCTGATTCGTCAGACTTTTCAATTTGCCTGCTTTTTCGTTTGGTTTCATCTGACCTTATCTTCTGGTCCATTTTTGGCTCTTTAGATGATAGAATCTGTCCTCAAGCTGTCTTGAAAGTTGTAGATCTTGAAGTTCTCTTTCGAACTATCTAAAGAACACCTTAATCCAATATCTGTAGTGAAAGTTATGGCAACTTTTCCAATTCGTCTGACTTTTTGTTTGGTTTCGTCTGACCCTATTGTCTAGTCTATTTTTGACCCTTCAGATGATAGAATTTGTCTTTAAGGTCTGTATTAAAGTTGTAGATATTGAATTTTTCTTTCAAACCATCCAAATAATACCTTAATCTAATATCTATAGGAAAAGTATGGCAATTTTCCCAATTTGTCTGACTTTTCAATTCGTCTACTTTTTCGTTTGGTTCCGTCTGACCCTATCGTCTGGTCCATTTTTGACCTATCAGATGATAGAATCTGTCCTCATGGTCTTCTTAAAAGTTGTAGATCTTGAAGTCCTGTTTTGACTCATGCAAAGAACACCTTAATCCAATATATGTAGGGAAAAGTATGGCAATTTTCTCAATTTGTCTGACTTTTGAGTTCGTCTGCTTTTTTGTTAGGTTTCGTCTAACCCTATTGTCTGATCCATTTTTGACCCTTCAGATGATAGAATTTGTCCTCAAGTTCACTTGAAAGTTGTAGATCTTTAAGTCTTCTTTCAAACCATCCAAAAAACACCTTAATCTAATATATGTAGGGAAAGTTATGGCAATTTTTCCAATTGGTCCGACTTTTTAATTCGTCTATATTTTCGTTTGGTTTCGTCTGACCCTATTATCTAGCCCATTTTTGGCCCTTCAAATGATAGAATCTATCCTTAAGATCTCTTGAAATTTGTATATCTCAAAGTACTCTTTGAAACCATCCTAAGATGATCTTAATCCGACATACGTAGAGAGATTTATGGCATTTGTCCCGGGACAGGTTCAATATGATTGAGGGCAAAATCATGTTTGATTCTTTTGGCCATAACTTTGTTATCCGACCTCCAAATTAAGTGATTCTTGAACCAATAGTTTCTTAACACATTATTTTGTCCCTCCATAGAATATGATAGAATTTTGTGTGAATTCGAAAAAGATAGATCGAATCAAAGTAAGAGTATCGGTTGGAAGAGTATGAATGGGATGTTTTACTGATTATACTTCGGTATTTTGATGATGTTTTCATTTTTATAACTCTGAATAAGATGATCCTTGTTTCAAGATAAACTAGAGACATGGAGCTACAAATGATATGAAGAAATTAAAATCTAATTCAGTCTCTAAGACTTTCAATTTATGGGAGGAGTTTAAGTATAGTGTATTGTTTCAATATAAGAACAGTTCGAAAATATTTGGGGCAGTACTTTTAGAGTTCTGAAACAAATGGATTGATTTTGGTGTCATTAGAAACTTAAGACAATGGGGAACATTTTTCTTAATAAAGTGTTATGTTAGAATGTTCAAGGGTACTTTTCACAAGGCACTTAAGCATAAAAGACATAAGGCATAAATAGAAGAGAAAATGGGACATTTCTTGATCATTAATGGCATAATTGGAAGAAGAAATGTGTCTTGCATTTTAAGAAGGGAGAAGAATGAAAAGTGAAGAGAAAAAGAGAGAGTGTCATGAAGAAGAGAAAACAAGCTAGGGTTTCAATTGTGTTAGCCTTCAAGAGAGATTTTGAGGTTGTTCAAGAAGGGAAACAAGTAGAGGAAGAGAAGAGCTTCCCTTTGAGCTAAAGATCCCTTCATTTGGTAAAGAATGAAGGTAAGATCATTTTAAAACTTTCATATTTTTGGAAGGATTTTAGTTCATGGAGTTTAGAAAATGCTTAGGTTTAAGTATTATAGAACCAATTTTAGTGATTGTGCTTAAGAGATTTTCAATTGAAAACCCTATTGAGTGAAATTTTTATTATTGTATAAAAGGATCAAAAGAGACAAGAGGAACAAGAGGAGTCATTTTTGAGCAAGTCTATAAGCAAGGAAATCAAGGTGGGTTACTTTTTTATAATTAAGTAATGAGCCATTAATGTCTCTTTCAAGAAATGGAAATAAAAGATTCCAACTACTTCAAAAATGTGCATTTATTACTCTTTGAATGTTTTAAGAATGTGCTACATATTTTGTATATGAATTTTGTTTAATATATGAAAATGATTTTTGAAAGGATATCAACCTTAAGAAATCAAGTTTCTGAAATGTGTCTGTTTGAGCAATATGTTTTACAAGTCTTGAAATACATGTTATGTAGATTTGTGGCGGTTCCCTAAGTTATGTCAAGTACACTTTGACAAAGGCTTCTCCCGCTACCCGCTAGTGAACTAGAACTCCTTCATGGACTCCTATAAGTTCACGAATACGCAAGATCATTATGTGAAAATGTGTAGTACGTTCTGTTTTGGATCCACCCTAACCATTTTGATATGCTTATGTGCTCATGATAAGTTGAAAAGAGTGATGCATACATAGTTTGCATAAATGTGAATTTTGCAATGGAAGTGGTTTTATAAATGGTTTTGCTTGTTACCCATTATAAAATTATTACCCACGAGCTTTCAAGCTCACCCTTTTTCTGTTCTATCTTCAGGTGATAACTAAGAGGTCAAGTGATCAAGAGCCTAAGGGAATTTCTTCAAATTTTTCTTTTTTTGTATTTTGTAATAAGCCAAAATGGGTGATTTTCGAAATGTAAAGATATTATGAAAACAAGCATTATGTTTTGTAATGGGCCTAAATGATTACTGAAACTCTGATGTGTTCAATAATGTTTGCATCTTTGTGACTGAAATTATTTTAAATAAATCGGGGTCCTAACATGTGTGGTATCAGAGCCAGGTTGATGAATCGCTGATGGTTAAAGAGATTTCATAGGAATATGCTGACATTTCATGATTTCGCTAGAGTTGGGCTCCGAAAACGGGATCTAGCATTTTTAGAAGAATCATTCAAGTGAGGAAGCCACATAGGACATAGAGGAGCACATGAGAAATTAGTACCCTATCTATTTGACCATTCATGTAAGAATTTTGAGGACGAAATTTCTTAAGGGGGAGAATAGTAATATCTTATTTTTCGGAACATGCTTAGGGTTTAACCCTAGATTAAGTATTGCATATACATGCATAACATTATCATTCATACACGAATTTATGTTTGAACACATTACAAAGATAGCATATGCACTCAATTGACTTATTCCGGGGTATGAAAAATGTTAAGTGATCATGATGTGAATTATGATTTGGTATGTCTTGAATTTTGGAATGTTTGGATTTCAATTAGTAAATTGGGAATTTAATGTTATGGATTTTGAAATTGATGGATTACAATGTACATTTGGACTAGGACAAATGCCATATGGTACGAAAAATTGATATATAAAAATTAGGGTGATTATGCCTAAAATTGAGTGACATTTGGCATAGTTAAATTGGTGACAAATAGACTAGTAATTAATTGACAAATGGATAAATTATTGTGTGACATATGGACTAATTATAATGAGACATATGGACTTATTAATTGGTAACTAATGGCAGCATATGAAATGAGAAAATGTATTACATGCCTTAACACATATGGTGAGTTTAGAAGTTGACACCTAGCATTTGATGTTACAAGTTTTGATAGCTGTGTTTTACTACTTATTTCCTTTGTTTCTTCATTGAAATTGCTCCAGCTCTTTCTCTGTACTCTTTTTTGAACCCTACCTGAGTTTCTACACCTTAACCTCTTACAAAACAGCCAAAGAACTAGTTGGTTGTTGTTGTTTTATTATAGTCGAAAGTCATCTAATCCCACCTTGAATTGGTGATGATCTTGCATGCCTGGAGCAATATGATCTTTATGGCATGCTTAGTAGTATGTGAAACATGCTTGAATTGGAATGAAATGAATGTAATAATTTCTCGTTTGATTTTTTATGCATGAAAGACAATGAGTTGTGAGCTATCAACTGAATAATTTTGAACTAGAATTGAAGACGTTATTAATGAGGAATTGGAGTATGATTCAGGCCTAATAGAGATATAATTGATGAACTATAAAGAGGCTATTTTAACTTAGGTATAAAGTGTAAAAAAATATGGAAAAATGAAGAAGAATTGCTGGAATATGTTAGCTGTGGTGTTTTCATTAAATAGACATCTGTATTTTGGCAAGAACTTGATCTATAGACAACCAAATGGGATGATTTTAAGTTTATATTAAATTAGAGAGATATTTCTATATTTTTTATGAAGGAATCAAAATTTAATTCTATCTCTAAGAGTTTCACATTTTGGCTTGAAGTTGAGTTTTTAGATTTTGTCACAATTTGGGAGTAGTATGTATTATTTTAGGTATAAATTGAATAATACTTAACAAAATTGCATGAAATTGGTTTCATTAAAAACTTAAGCCGTAAAGGAACAATTATTTAGAAGAATGTCTTGCCTAAACCTTCATTTTCCTTATCAAAATAGCCATGAAAAATTGAATCAAAGGTCTATTTTGAGAAGAGCTAGAATGAAGCTTGAATAAAAGGTAGTGCATGATTGTTCACAAACAGGATCATGATAGAAAGAGTTCCTTAAGGGGTTACACAATCATGCACAAGCATGACTGTGACAGAGGAGGATCAATTGGAAGTACACGATTGTGCACACTCTTTTGACCATAACTTCTTCTCTGGACCTCTGATTGACTTAAAATTTGAACTACAAGCTCCTCACACATTGCTCTTCCTCTCCACCAAATTTCATTATTATATGAACTCATTAGGAAAGAACTAGTAATGATTGATTGATGATGTCTGTTCATTATAAGTGAATGTTGTACATGCCATATTATGTTATTTGATGCATTTCATAAAATGCATATTCATTTAAAGGCGTTGTGATCAGAGTAGCCAGTTTGAAAGAGCTTTAAGCTTGGAATTCTGCAAGTAGAGCTTTGCTTCGTGATTTATGTTTCTGATTGAGCCCAATAGGCCAGTATCTGTGTCCATATCTGAAAGGCACTCGATCACAACAGATAATAATGAATTTGGAGTCTCATATGCATCTGCATTTATATACTTATGATTATGAAATATATGATCATGAAATCTTTTATGAAATTGTGAGATAAAGTGATATGTCATGATAATGTGATTAATTGGGTTATTCATGTTCTGAAAGAATGTTTGTGAAATTGGTTGGTTATGTGATATTTGTGTATTTGATCAGAGTGAGATCATTAATGATGGTTCATTTATTGAGTTCGCAAAAATCATCAAAAATTACAATGTGGCTTTTTAGGTACAAGGCAGAGACCTAGCTTCTAAGATTTTCTAAAGGAATATTTTGGATTAAGATACAAATCAAAGGTCTGTCAATTGACGTCAAAGGAGCTATAGATTGTATTTTGTAGTTTTTTTAACGTATAGAATTTTTGTACAAGGGATTGTAAACTTTCTCATGTTTGGTAAAGCAAATATTTGTTTCAATGACTACAATGTAAACTTTTGTCAATGAAAGAAATGAAGAGTTGAGGTTTTAAGTATTGTATATTCTTTATGATGCCATTTAAGAGATTATGTTTGCTCTAACATACCATTGTCATAG
>JANJEY010000008.1:66775723-66787821 GCA_024703695.1 Erythroxylum cataractarum
ACGACGTAGCGAATTCAACATCGCACGTCGTGGCGAAAACGTACGTCGCGGCATGCTCATGAGCACGTCGCGACGTACGGGTCTGGAGAACGTCTCTGAACCTGATTTTTCCAACATTTCCCAACTTCAGTCCTTCCCTTAATCACATGCAACCCATCTAAACCTTGATTCAAGTCCTATACTACATTTCTAACCCATTAACAACTTAAAAACAGGCACAAAATCATCAACCCAAAGAAGTCTATCCATTTTTGCCTTAAACCCTAAAACACCGATTCTCACACATTTAACGTATCTTTAGGTTTAATCCAACCACAACAAGATAGAACAAACTTAAACTTACCAGGAATTGCTTCGAATATGTCGAAAATCACTGAAATCACAAAACCTTCTTTTCTTCTCCTTCTTCCTCACCTACGGCTTCTCCTTCTTTTCTTTTCTTTTCCTCCCCTTCTTCTAATTCTTTCTTTTACTCTTAAGGCTAAAGGAAGACAAAGACCACAATACCCCTCTTGTAAAGCCTTAACCTATCTAACTCAAGCAGCCTTCCCAAAATGCCCTAATATATTTTTATCCTTAAATTCCTATTTAAACCACATTAAACTCAAATAAATCTCAATTATCCACTAATAGTCCCAATTTAATCAAACTAAGCTATAATCAAACAATGAACACAATTCATGCTTAATAACATAAATTAGAAAATTTTGGGGCCCAACATTTCTCTCCCTCTTAAAAGAAATTTCGTCCTCGAAATTATTACCTGAATCATCGAAGAGATACGAATACCTCTCCTTCATGGCTTCCAATGGCTCCCATGTAGCCTCCTCTACCGAATGATTCCTCCACAGAACTTTGACTAGCAGAACCATCTTATTCCTGAGGACTTTTTCCTTGGTATCCAAAATCTCCACTGGAAGCTCCTCATAAATCAAATCATCTCTCAACTGAACCTCACTAATCTGAATAATTTGAGAAGGATCCGATCTATACCTCCTCAGCATGGAAACATGGAAAACATCATGGATCTGCGACAATTCCGGAGGTAACGCCAACCTGTAGGCGAGTGGTCCAATCATCTCAAGAATTTCATAAGGACCCACATACCTCGACTCAACTTGCCCTTCTTGCCAAATCTCATGACTCCTTTCCAAGGAGACATCTTAAGGAACACTTTTCACTGACTTCAAACTCCATCTCCTTTCGGTGTACATCAATGTAGCTCTTCATCCTATCCTGTTCTGCCTTAAGTCGCTGCTTAACTAGACTGACTTTATTAACTGTCGTCTGAATCAATTTCGGTCCTACCAATTTCCTCTCTCCTTCTTCATCCCAACAGATCAGAGTTCTACATCTCCTCCCATACAATGCCTCATATGGAGCCATCTGAATGCTCGAATGGTACGAATTATTATAAGCAAATTCGACCAATGGCAAATGCTCATCCCAAGCTCCCTTGAAATCTAGCATACATGCCCTGAGCATTCCCTCAAGTGTCCGAATGGTCTTCTCAGATTGACCATCCGTCTGAGGGTGAAAAGCGGTGCTAAAATTCAGCTTAGTACCTAAAGCTTCCTGCAAGCTTCCCCAGAATCTCGAAGTAAACCGAGGATCCCTGTCAAAAACTATGGAATCTGAAATTCCATGCAATCTCACTATCTCATCGATGTACTTCTTTGCTAGCACATGCAGGGAATCAGTCTGCTTAATTGCCAAAAAATGAGCTGACTTCGTCAGTCTATTCACAATAACCCATATGGCATCATGCTTCCTACTAGTCTTGGGCAAACCCATCAGGAAATCCATGATCACTCTTTGCCACTTCCACTCAGGAATGGACAATGGCCTTAACTTGTCTGAAGGTGCTTGGTATTCAGCCTTGACTTGCTGACACACGAGACACTTACTTACATACTCTGCGATATCCCTTTTCATGCCCTTCCACCAGAAATGCTCTTTCAAATCCCTATACATTCTGGTGCTACCTGGGTGCATGGCATAAGGCACATTGTGTGCCTCATCTAAAATCTCATCCTTCACTTCCTTGCTGTCTGGAATACAAAGCCTGTTCTCCACTGTCATGAGTCCATCATCCCTCACTACGACTTCAAAAATCTTACCATTCTGAATTTTCTCTCGAAGCTTGCCCAACTCTGCATCCTGTGCCTCTAACTCCCTAACCTTCTCCCTGAGTATCGGCCTGACTCTGAAGTTAGCTAGGAGGCAATTTGGTTCCTCCTACTTCAAGCTTATCTTAAGCTGGCCATCTCTTCCAATAAAGGAAGATAAACTGTCTGAACATGGGCAATAGAAGACTTCCTGCTCAAAGCATCCACCACTACATTCGCCTTGCCTGGATGATACTCGATCAACAAATCATAGTCTTTGAGAAGCTCAATTCACCTTCTCTGTCTCAAATTCAGCTCTTTCTGGCTCAGTAAGTACTTGAGACTCTTATGATCTGTAAAGACCCTCGTCTGAACCCCATATAGATAATGCCTCCAAATTTTTAAGGCAAAGATCACTGCTGCCAACTCCAAGTCATGAGTTGGATAATTTAACTCATACGGCTTCAGTTTCCTTGAAGCATAAGCTATCACCCTATCTCCCTGCATCAACACACAACCGAGACCCTTCCTCGAAGTGTCATTATACACTGTATAGCCCTCATCACCAGATGGCAGAATCAGCACTGGAGCACTTGTCAATCTGAGCTTGAGCTCCTCAAAGATCTTCTGGCATTCATCAGTCTAGATAAACTTCTGATTCTTCCTCAATAGCTTAGTCATCGAAGCAGCTATTATAGAGAATCCTTCTACAAACCTCCTATAGTAACCTGCCAGTCCCAGAAAAATCCTCACCTCTGTCACTGTTTTGGATGCTGCCTACCTCAGTAACTGGCCTGGTTCCCACTGTTTCTGCACGCCTTGGAGCTTGAAACTGTGACCCTTCCTGTTTCGGTGCCTGAGGACAGTCCCTGAACTTATGCCCTTTCTCTCCACATATGAAACAGACTCCAAGTGACCTGAGGCACTCTCCCTGGTGATGTTTCCCACACTGGTCACATAAGTTGTTGGTGAACCAACTCTTTCTTACTCTTCCCATGCCTCTCACATTAGAGGCTTGCCCTGATACAACCCTCACCTGCTTGTTCCTGGTAACTCCACTGCTACCCACTTCACTCTGGCTGTAAGAGCTCCTCGTGCTCCTTTCAGGCATAGGAGCACTAGCACCCTTCTTGAAAGTCTGCTCCCTGTTCTTCCTCTTCTTGTTCACTTCATTTATGATATTCTCCAACTTTTCAGCCTGGAGAGCAGCATCCACCAGTTACTGGTAGTCGCAAAAATTATGGATCAGGACTTTCTCCCTGATCCCCAAGTGAAGACCTCCTTCAAACTTACGACACTTTTCTTCCTCTGTTGCCACAATGTTATCTGCATAATGAGAAAGCTATGTGAACTTCAGCTCATATTTGCTCACACTTATATCCCTCTGTATGAGATTCAGAAATTCCCTGGCCTTCTCTTGCACATAGACCCTAGAGAGATACTTCTTTCTGAACACTTCTACAAAGTCTCTCCATGTCAGCACTGAAGGAACAACCTGATTGTGAGGCACTGATTCCCACCAATGCAGTGCGTCACCCTGCAACAGATTGACTACATAGTCTAACTTCTCTTCATCTGTGCATCTCATCTGAACTAGAACCCTCTCGGTCCTCTTCAACCAGGCTTCGGCCTCTTTTGGATTTGTCGTCCCACTGAAATCCACAGCCCCAAACTTACGGAGTTTGTCATATTGCCCACTCCTGTCTACTGGAGTTTGCATCGGAATCTGAGATCTCTGACCCATGGCATACGTGAAAGCCTGAGCAAAGGCTTGAAAGAAACTCGGATCCATGGGATTTCCCTGAGGCATAGGAGGAGGCGGAGGAGGCACTTCTTGGTGCAAACTAGGTGCCTCTGAAATCGAAACAGAATGTATCCCGGCATCCTGAGGAATATGGGATTCATCCGTGCTCCCTTGACAAGAATGAGACCGAGTCATAGCTTCGCGAGTTCTCCTTCGAGGTGGCATGTTCATTCGTCCAACATGGCTTAACTGGATCAGTTTCCAAGTGGGAGAATTGTTGATATATGGAGCTTGATAGAATATACTGGACTTTACACCAAGCCCATGTTTGTGGATCCAACTCCATGCTGAGTTGGCTGGAGGGTGTGGGGAGAGGGCCCCCCCAACCGAAGGTGGGGGTTCGGGAGTGAAATAATGTTATGTCTTTTGTATTATATTCTCCTAGTGTATCGTATTATCGAAAAACAATTCATAGTGAATAAAAAACCCTAGCTGTTTGTAAACGTAGACATTTATTGGTGAATCGCGTAAATCTGTGTGTTCGTTTATTTTCTGCACTATTCTCTGATTAGTGGCTCATTTTTTGGAAGTCTAAATTCATAATGTGCCACTTTCTTTCGTGTCATGCTAATTTTCATTTTCAAAGATTAATTTAGTTCATAATTAGGGATGGAAAAAGAGTCCAAACTCGGTCCGGTTCGACCTGAAGTCATCCGTCTAAGCTCCAGTTGACCAGGCCTCAAGTCGACCTCGAGCCCAGGTGGTAGGTACAGTACAAAAATTACCATACCACTTGACTAAAACTCTAACAATGATTTACTCGTAGAATCACTGATACTCTACCAAATTTATCATTTTTAAATACTTTTTTCTAACTCTTTTTTGAAAATTTAATGAATTTGCATTAACTATAGTAGAACTATTTCAACATAAAATGTTTTCAAATAGAAGCCTTACATTTAGCTTCTAGTGCAAGTTACAAAAGAAAAATAATGGAGGAAGGAAATGGGACTATTAAAATATTTTACAGATGTCATTTCCTTCTGATATCAGTTGTGAGGTGGCATTTCATGCCTTTGGCGATGATCACTATTCGAAACCAATTTATGCATCAATTTGCAACTAGATATTTATCTTCACCAACAACTTTGTAAAGTTTGTTATTCCTCTCTTTCTGCAGAGAAAAGATGGTAGTTAGAAAAGCACTTTGATAAAGATTATGCTCGGTTGACCAAGCTTTGATATTGAAATAATCCTCTGTAAATGTGCTCTTAATCCTATACTTGACTCTCAATTTTTGGCATAAGTTGAACACATCCCCATACCACTTTGGAGAAAGTATAGGTAAAGAAAAGATGATTCCAATCCTCCTTAAGCTCTCTACAAAATTCACAAATTGAGCTATATTGGTTATACCATTTGTTTTTCGTCAGTAACCTATTTTTTATCATAATCCATGTGATTATAGAAACTTTTAGGTTGAGAGAATTTGTAAGGCACCAAATTGTACCCTAGTTGGAATGTTACATGTTCAAGAAAATACATGTATGATAGGTGTTAAAAATTGTGATATGATTGATAATTGCATATGACTTAAATTTTGGTTTAATGGATTATACTTAGTGAATTGGAATTAATTAACACCATTGGAGAATTGAGGTATTAAATTGTACATTTGGACTAGGAAAATTATCAAGTGGCAAGATAGGTTGATACATGAAAATTGGAATGACTAAGCATATGAGTTAGTGACATTTGACATAGTTGATGCATTGACATTTGGCAACGTTAGTTGAGTGATAAGTGGCCTAAGTGAATTATGACATTTGGCAGCCACACATGAAGACATATAGATGGCTTAATTGAGGGACAAGTAGCTTACCTTCATAGTGACATGTGGCTTCATTAAATCAAGAGCACCTAGCATTCAAAGAGTTACGCAAGTGGTGAATCATCCCTCATTTTTTATCTTTCTACCTTCTCTCTTCACTTTGCTCCTCTAAACTGAAACTCTTCTACTCTCTCAAAAACTTCTAGAATTTTGCTACAATTTGAAGCATCATCACTTAACATCTTTATAATTCATTGTCTCAGGAAGTAGATCTTGTTATTTTCGGTGTTAATTTTTTATTGGTGTTGAAATTTGCACCTTGGTGTAGGAGCTATGTTTGATTGCTTGGAAGACTAGTTAGCTTACTTCTTCAGAGTTGTTCTTTGAAGTTAAGAAGGTAAGGGAATGTCAAAACTTGATTTCATGTTATAATATGAAATGTTCAATACTTGAATTGAATAGAATATATGTTAAGATGATGATAAATGAATGATGGAAAAATGATCCTTGTATGATAAATTCTGGTTTGGTTTTGATGTGTGGAAGATATTGATTTGAAAGTTACTTAATGAATGATTTTTTAATTGTTTTTGGACATAAATTTAATGTGGGATTGAGGCATGAATAAGGTGGAATTGATGAACTATGGTGAAGGGGTTTTGAAGGTGTATAGAGGAGTTAAGTTTGGGAAGCAATTTGAAGGTTATGGGTGAGTGAACCTTCAGTTCACTCATCCCGCAATAGTGAGAATTATAAGGAATATTCCCACGGTAGTGGAAAAGGGTCAAGAAAGTGAAAAACTTGGGTTTGCGCAATTGTTGACATATATAAAGTTAGGGCACTTAGTAATGGTTTAATTGAACTTAGTTGAGATTGAAAATGAACCTAGGTGATGCTAGATTAACTGAGTAGAAGTTAATCTAGTTATGGACTATTAATTGAGGTAATAACTTAAAGAATGTGTGATTAGTTAATAATGTGTCTACTGTTAAAATGTATGGTATGTTCAAAGGGTTTTATGTGATGTGAATTGGATATGGATGTTTGTGAATTGGGAATTTCTATGATATTATGTAATATGTAATTATTTAATGTTTCATTGATATATTGATGCAAATTTTTATGTTTATAATGCACATTGAGTTTGATCAAGAGGGAGTGAATATGTTCAATTTAAGAAAAATGAAATAAAGACATATGTTATACACTACATTATTTGCTTGTGATTTTGAAATCTGAAATGGATTGTCTTAAAACTGTTAAGTCCTAGCCATAGGTAAATAGGCATATCTAGAAGGGTCTATAGTTGTTCCTATGACACTAAGGTGTCTCCTGATATTGACACGTCAGTATCTTCTGATATCAACACTTCGGTGTCTCCTAATATTTGACATAACAGTGTCTTCTGATACTGAGA
The DNA here is from genome assembly GCA_024703695.1 of Erythroxylum cataractarum. Taxonomy (NCBI): domain Eukaryota; kingdom Viridiplantae; phylum Streptophyta; class Magnoliopsida; order Malpighiales; family Erythroxylaceae; genus Erythroxylum; species Erythroxylum cataractarum. Next base: position 66,782,824 of record JANJEY010000008.1, read on the forward strand.
CATAAGTCTCTCCTATTCTATGATACCAATTATGGTATCATCTGCTCTAGTCCTGTTACCAATTATGTAGAAAGGATTAGTAGGCTAACTTGGTTTGTATTTAGATACATAATTGATTCTATTATAAACAAGTAGTGATCTAAAATAAGATAAATTTTGATCTGATATAAGATGAATTCCAATCTGATACAAGTTTTTATCTATTTTGGAATAATTATGTTCTGTTTTGAGACTTGTGCATTTTGTTCTGAAGCAATGACAATCTATTATAATATTTATATGTTTTTTTCTGTATTGATAAATCATAAATTGTCCTGAGACACTTAATATTTGGGTTGCTCTTGAATATGAATAACTAAAGATTGCATATGATGTGATTAGATTCTAAACATATGAACGTTAGACAACTGTTAGGAACAATCGCCATTATATATGCTATTTAATTATTCCCTAATAAGCTATATGCTTAGCACAGTGGTTTTGCCTTGATGTAGGTTCTGATAAGAAGGTTTAAAGACTGGGACCAAGATAACCTTAGTGGCCAAAAAGAATGTGTTTTGTTTTGGAAATGTTTAATGTAATGAGACATATTGGAAATTTTATTTTGTGTGTATATGGCTTGTAATAACTATAGCATATGTCATAATTCGATTTATGGTATGTATTTTGATAAGTTCAACTTGTATGATGTATATTATATTTAGATTATAAAATATCTCGTAATGGATTGTAATGCTTGTTTTGGAAATGTTTAGTTTGTTTTTGTGATATATTTAATGTAATGAGACATATTGGAATATGTATTTTCTGCGTTTTTGGTTTGTAATAACTATAGCACATATCAGAATTGGATTTATGGTATGTATTTTGATAAGTTCAACTTGTATGATGTATATTATGTTTTAATTATAAAATATCTCCTAATGGATTGTAATGCTTGTTTGCTTAAGTGTTTGGAAATGCATGTAAGGGATTGTTGGTATGTTTTGGATTATTTTGGTTCTATTTTATATAACAGTTGTATATCATCCCAGAAGATATATAGGTGTTACAAAATTTTTCCAAGGGAGTGTATGCTAAACAACTTCAAGAGATCCACTATCAAGGATTAAAAGGCATGAAGCACTTGAGAAGTAACCCTTCAAATTAAGGGTGTAGATGATGGAATCTTCATTGCTTATATGATTGAGGACAAGAAGATGGTTAACTAAAGCATGCAAACTATGAAAATTACCATACTAGTCACCCGAGTGGTAGGGTCCAGGTGGTAGGGCTCAAACTCGGGCTCAGGCTGCCAAGGCCAAATGACTCAAAATGACATAGTTTTGATTTTTTAAAAAATTAAAAATAAAATCAGGCCTAATCAGCCCAGGTAGAAAATGACAGGGTTAGGTTAGGCTAAGGTTAGCCTATTGTCATCCTTATTTGTAATTAGCCCTACTTTATCAAAAAAAATTTTAGCAATTCAATTCAATATATCTTTTTAAACTCCAAATCAAGGTTAATAAATCCTTTCGATTATAATTTTCTTAAGTATATCCTTCTTTCTTATAATTTGTCATTTTATTAACTTTAGTCTTCTTGTTAACTAAGTTTTTTTTACCGGAGCTTCGTTTCCTACTAATTTTACAATTAATACCGAAAGACTGAAAGTAACATTCGTTCTTACATATTTTTAAATAAAATTTCCCTTAAACTTGTTTTCTTCTTCTTCGAAACAAGATCTTTTTCTATAATTTAATAACCTTATTTTAAAGCTTAGATAATCTTGATTTGAAAAAATAATTACTTGTTTTATGCTAAAATTCACTAGTATACGGGTCATTACTTGTAGTAAAAGGTAGATATCGTCCCATAGAGATTGTGCTTAGGCACCACTTAATTCAAGTTGTGCTTTGTTTAAAACTTAAATTTGAATAGTAAACTAAAAAGTAAATTAAATTAAACAAACTAACAACAATCGAATAATGTAATAACAGAAATTTGTAAAGAGAATTAATCAAGTTATAGGAGAGGTGATTTTACCTATCATTAATGCCAATTTTCCCTTTAATGTGTTTATGGGTGTCGGTTATAGATGATCGTAGAATTGATTACTCTCTCTCGAGTTATAATCGTTCCTTAAATTGTAAACCCTAATCGAATTATAAAATTGCAATCTCTCAATTCACACATTACCAACAATTCTACTTAGTTCTAAAGCTCTTTACAAAATAATCGAGTCTCGCACGAGATCTTTCTCCATGAAATTATCAACTAGATTGATTAACTGGTCAATTAGGTCGCTTAAATCTCGTTAATCAAATCTAATCATTTTTATCCTATTCAACCTCTCGATTTATTACCAAAATATACAAGTACATCAATCAATCAAAACACCCAACTCAAGTAAACAAAAATAATCTAGATTAACATTAAAGATAAGCAATATCCTGAAGGTAACGTTAGAACATCATTGACAACTCAAAATCCCTAACCATACAACTCATCTCAATCTTACATATTTAAATGAATAAAAAAATAAATGGGGAGGAAATGAAACTCAAGTTGGATGATTTGGGAGAGCAGCAGCATCGAGAGATCACTTATTTCGGGAAGCTCCAGTGTCAAAACCCTCTTCTTCTTTCTTTTCTTCTTTTCTCTCTCTCTTCTCTCTCTCTCTCTTCTAGGTTTCCAAATGTAAGCAGAATCTAGATTCCCCCTTTAAGGTTATATCATAATCCTTTTATAGTCTTTACCAATTAAGGAAACCTTAGTGTCTTTCTAGGTCCAAAATGTTCGAGATGTCCCAACAAAAACTCGAATCCAAAAATGACTCCGCGTTAGTATGAATGCAAACCACAATCGTGGCCCTAGTGCACGATCGTGACCTAGTAGTCACGTATTTTTCTTAAGTTTACTTTTGGTTGGTTAGAGATTACTGCTCAAGTAGTCTCTAGTGTTGTACATAACATTTCTAATTTGTATAAAATCTTTTGAATTACCAATAAAAAATATACCCACAATTAAACTTTTGCTTGTCCTCAATAAAAGATCAAATACAACCAATAAGATTTTATCACTTTGTTTTCACAAAGATTAAAACATGCAATCCCTTAAACTTTGGCCCACTCAAGTGTCAAGCTACTACACATATCATGATTAATTTTCATTAGTGCACATAACCAAACTCAACCTATGAAGCAATCACTCAAAGATAAGTATAAATTCAAAATGGACCTTCCTTACGAATTTCACTCATTTCTCTCAAGTGTTTGATGGTTAGTGTTTTGCTCAAACTTCCTCTAAGAAACCACACTATCATAGGCTTACTAATACACCAATTCTTCTCAACAATGATTACATGCTAGGATAGATCTGTTGGAAACCTGCTCTCATAAGACACGTACTTGACATCCTAAGTCACAATGGGACATGCATCTTAATGTCTTCATAACAATTGTATCTTAATGTCTTTAGTTTATTTTGAATTAAGTATAACCTCATTTGGAGTTTTACAGATCAAGATATCATTAAAATACCGAAGTATGTTTAGTGCAATATCCAATTCTTACTCTTCAGACATGTTTTGGTAAAAAAGGCATAACTTTCTATAAGGGTGTCAGATTAAGGTCACTCTAGGACCGTTTTGAAGAAGACTTCTCCATCTACAACTTCTATGAAGACTCCAATTTTAATCCATTCAAGTAAAAGTGTTTGTGGCGGCAAACTTTGAAGTTGAAGAACAAATCCTTTTGGGAAAATTTCACTATGGCCAACTCTTGGGTTTGCCATGGAAAATTTACCTTCTAGAGCTGTGGCATACTTTTTGGGTTTGCCATGGTGAACTTTGAAAATCAGACAGAAAACCTTTCAAGGAGAGTTTTGCAGACTGCCAACACCCATTATGTAACAACCATAACTTTCTCATACAAAGTCCAAATCTTACATATTATATACCATTGGAAAGCTAAGAGGATAAGCTACAACTTCAATGAAGACAACTGTGATTAATTCTACCTTGACCAAGACTGTTTTTGCCCTAAAGTCAAAACACACTTTTTACCCTATGGAAAACTTGAAAAATGCAACATCCAAACTTTGAGAAATCATGAGCAAGACACAATCATTTTTCATTAACATCATAAGATAAAAGTTTTACAAAGATTTAATAGGTATTTCAAGCCACATTACATTATAAATCAAAAATACAAAGTTTACATAAACTAGAATCACTCAAAATGCAACTAAAGCTTTGTTTTACATAATTGAACTTCAAAACAAAATATGTAAACTGGAGTGATGCCTTGACTCTCGACTTGATCACTCAATATCTTGCTCATCACCTGAAGAGGGGAAGGAATAGGGGCTGAGCTTGAAAGCTTGTGGGTAACAATTTTATAACCGGTAATAAGCAAAACCATTGTAAAAATTCATATGGAATCATAAAGAAAATATTTTCCAAATTCTCATTCATCAAGCAATTTGTAAGCAATATAATTCATGCATTAAACAAGTTTGTCAACACAGAGCACATCAAAATGGTTTGATACTATCGCAATCCTACTTAATGGTCTTGCATAGTCGTGAACTTATGGGAGTTTGTAAAGGGGCTCTATGCCACTAGTGGGTAGGCAGAAGAAGCCTTTTGTCAAAGTGCACTTGACTTAACTTAGGGGACCATCACAAACCCACCTAACATGTATTTCACATCTTGTAAACTTATTGCCCAAAAGACAACAGCATAAAAGATAAATTGTGGTAGTTTTCTTAATGAAATATCTTACAAGAATTCTAAGTGAAATTAAATCAAAATTTAGAGCTAAGAGAGGATGTATAGTTTCAGGGGATATGATTCAATGAATGCTAAGAAAACTTCTTGCAAGTTTATCACCTAAGTTGCTAGGTGTTATAATCTTGGAGGAGCATATGTCACCAATGCACTGTTGGAGTTATGTAAATATAGTGCCCTGGAAAGCAAGTGTATTTACATGTAACTTTATCTTCTTCAGTTACAGT
>JANJEY010000008.1:66872561-66888865 GCA_024703695.1 Erythroxylum cataractarum
GCCTCAAGCGGGCAGCCGGGAGAAGGCTTTATGTCAACGTGCACGTGACTCCATCCGTAACTCTCTCACCCAAACAAAACACATAACCATTCGTTCCATGTTCAAAGCATTTTTCAAAGCTTTCATAATTTCATTCTTTCCATTCTTGCAAAATGCCATAAGGCCTATCAAGGCCATGCATAATCATAATCATAATGCATGTTCAATATTTCTCATACAATTTAACACACGCAATGTCACAAAATGCAAGCAAGCATACACAAGCCAATTTGCCCATACACACAATAACCATAAACATATTACCCACCTAATATCGCTCGAGTATCCAACTCACTGGTTTCCTTCCTCTTGCGATTGGGTCAAATCAGCTTGGTTCCCTATAAGCAACCAAGTTCTCATTCAATTAGCATTCAAAGGAAAATATTCAAAAGCTTAAAAATCCATAAGACAAAGTATTAAAAATCTCCACTCGACTTCCACCTAAAATTCCGAACTCTTACAGGCTAATTCCGAACTTCCCTTTTTCATAAAACTTGTAATCTTTTATCTCTAGTTCACAACGAATCTAAAACCACCTCAATTGGACATCTACATCAACAGATATGCCCAAAATACCAAACTTCATCTTTGTTGACAACAGGGGTTCACCGCGGCGAAACCCCGCTCGCCGCAGCGTGCACGCAAGCGTGCACCGCGACGAACACTTCTTCGCACGTCGCGGCGAATATCTCTTTGCACGTCGCGACGTCGCCCCTCTCGCACGTCGCGGCGAATAAACATTAATTTGTCACGACGTTGCTTCCCTTTCTCGCACGCCGCGACGTGTTCATACGCATGTCGCAACGTGCGGGTCTGGAGAATGACTCCGAAACTCGATTTCCAGCATTTTCCAAGTTCAATCTTTTCACAAACTCAAATGCAACACATCTGAACCTTATATCAAGACTTATACTACATTTCTAACCCATTAACAACTCAAAATCAGTCATAAACACATCAACCCATGAAATCTAACTATTTTTACCCTAAAACCCTAAAACCACCGATTCTGTCACATTTAACATTCTCTAGGTTTAAATCTACCCATAACGAGATTAACACAAGCAGAACTTACCTGAAAATCACGTTAAACTGTCGAAAATCTTCAATGGTCGAAATCTCTCTTCTCCTCTCTTCCTCCTTCACGACGGCGCTTCTCCTTCTTTCTCTTCTCCTTTCCTTTCTATCTTTCTTCTCTTTTCTTTAACTCTTTCTAATTTCCTACTTAAGTCAAAGGAAGCATAAAGACCATTATACCCTTCCTTTCAAAGCTTAAATTTATCTAACTCAAGCAATCTTCCCATAATGCCCTCATAAACTTTTACCCATTAATTCTCATCAAAACCACATTAAACTCGATTAATTCTCAATTAGCCACTAACACTCCCAATTTAAATTAAACCAAAGCATAATCACATACTTAACACAATTCAGGTTTGATGACATCATAAAAAAAATTCGGGGTCTAACAATTAAGGAAGAATCTTATCGAGTAATTTGCAAAAAGTGAGAGCTTGTTGGAATATTTATCAATTTGTCCATAATACTCCAACACTGAACCTTTTTGTTTTAAGCCTTTCAAGTATCCACAAGATCTTCAATAGTCTCTTCAATAAATTATTGGTTAAGATTGGTTACAAGCTCTTTCCATTCTATCGGTGCTTATTGAGTTCTATTTTTTAAGTTCAATGGATACTACTTATAGGCTGACCTTTTAAAATAAATTCCCACTCTTAAATTATCAAGGTTGTGGTAAAGTATGAAGAACTACTCATATGTATAAATTCACTCTCTGACTCTAACCCTACCAAATACAAAAAAATCAATCTTACTGAACTTCATCAATATACTATAGCATTCATTATCTAAGTACATTAAACAATGGTACTAATATCCTACTTCCTTGTTGACAATGGTTCGTTGTTCCTTCCAAATTTCTACAAAAGCTAATGGAACATTGTCTTTAAGTTATCTAATTTTTTTCCAACCTATATTGTTCAAGTTTGATTTTCATCAAAAACATTTTATTCCTAGTTTGAGCTTCGCGAATATTGATCATATGTTCCTAGATTCTTTATAGCTCTACTATGATTGTCTATCAAGGTTCCTCTGCTCTAATACTAAGATGTTATGTAAAAATGTAATGAAGAAAGAGACAAAAGGTTCACAAGTGTTTTCATAGAAGTTTATAGAGGGAGAGTTCAAAGAATTAGTATGAGAGAGATAAAACATATCATTTGCATTATCTATATGATACAAACATTAAAATGGCCATAAGAAGGATACTTACTGCCATTAAGTATAAGAGACGTGTACTAAGTTTGTTACATCAATGAATCCCTAATTGTATAATTTTTTAGTTTATCCATAACAAAATAATATAAATGAGACTTCAATAACTAACAGCTCTATTGATCTATAAGAGGATGTACAAATATTCCTTGAATATTAGGAGCTATAGTATTCAAGATTCATTTTTTTTATCAAAAAAATGAGCATCTTTTGAGTATGATGCATTTAGATTTAAACAACTAGTATCATTTTTTTCTATTCTCCATTTTTCTATTCATTTTCCTATAATAGCACAACCCCAAAATCATGAAATTCAAGATAGATGTCTTATGAAGGCAAAGACACTTATAATTATAGAGAAAAAAGAATACACCAAGGTAAAGGGAATATATAAAGCATTGGGACCAGAAGGTACAACTGTATTATTCATCATAAATTCTTAATAAGGAACATGTAAAAAAAATTAAAATTGCCTAACACTTGATAACCATCCCAAAGAAGGATTGAATATTTGGTAATATCAACAATTAATTAATTTGTCTTAAAAATTAAAAGAACATTAAATTACAAGGCCAAAGCCACGAGTACATATCACAAAAGAAACTTCTTGTTCTAACATAAAATCACAAGCTATTTAGGCAACAAAAGCACGACTTTAACACTGGAATTTAAATATCAAGTTAGTGAAACTAAACTTTGAACTCAAAATTAAATCACATAACTGTTTTTAAGCCTTCAGAAGCAACAACAGTGTAGCACCCCACTCTAGGGAATATCCCTAAACATACTGATAGTGTTCGAGACCATACTCTACGAGGGTGATATGCCAGAATAGTGAATCAGTCAAACTCATTACAATTTTTTCAAAACAACACACGGATATGTAGAAAATCAATAAACAAATCGGGCACACTTTATTCGTAAACATTTTCATTCATAAGTGTTAATACACTCATTGATCAATCTCATTTACAAACATTTCCAATTTGGAAAGTTATTACAAACAAAATTATTCAAATACACATGAAACAATAATTACGGAATACACAATTTGATACAAAAATAAAGAAATACAATTGTTGATGTGAACTGATCCCAACCTCTATCTGTTACTCGAATGTAATGGCTTGACTCCAATTTGTCTAACTGGAGATCTTCTCTAAGCTTGAAAAATAATGTTGCAATTTTGGTGAGTTTCGCAAACTTAGTGAGTTAACCATCCTTGATGGTTCACTCATATCATATAGAACATCAATTCATATAATCACATAATTGACATCAGTTCATCAATTCAACATATGGAGTCACATACATTTCATATTCACTTAAATCATATATTACATTCAGAAATCATTCAAACTGTTTATTCTAACCATTTTAATCATACATATCAGATGTATATTAAGTGCTCATGAGACTCTTCAATTGTAATTGTTGTGATAGAGTGCCTATAACTGTTCTATATCTATTGTCGATATTGGGCTCATTGATAACTATCCCATATCTGTTCGGGATACCAGGCGCATTATATATAGTGAACCTTTGGTTTTTAATCACATTCTGAGGTTTAAGCTCTTTTTTAACTTTCTAAGCTTTAAGCTCTTTTTCGGTGGCCACTCTGGTCACAACAGCCTTAATGTTGTCATGGTTTCATATAATGAAATGCATTAATCATATAAGATCAATTAGCTACTTTATTTCAATTTACACATTCATTTTCACATTTATCATCGGCCTTTAGTCCGGCATTCAACAAAAATGTTGAGTAATCACTTATTTCGTCAAATTTATATTCAATGAGCACTTCCAATATGTATTTGATGCATCAAACACTTCGGATAGTTAATGTTCGGAATCAACTCAATCACTTTCACATATTTTCAATATAGAATTTAACAGAACAATCATTTGAAGTAAGACCATATAAGTCGATTCACAGTATGCTCCAGATTAGCATTAGCTTCTATGATCTAACCATGTCTGGATGTTGATGTTTTATCCTACACATTAACATTATGCAATACACATATCCCACACACATTATTAATTAAACAATTACATAAACATTCAATTGTACATATATGTATATGTGTCATGTATAATGCATGCTCAATTTGACTATTTTGGGTATATTTCCTTAATCACATCTCTTGATCAATCAAACCTTATCATTTATATATGTCTAACTTATTCTTAGGTTTATACCTCAAGAAAACTTAGTTATTTTAATGCCACAGTTTAATTACTCTTCAGTACTTTTCTAGCATTATATACTCTCATAATATCCAATTCTCATTCACCTTTACTTATCACATATTACTCAACTCTTTTGAATCACAACTCCTATTATATGAACATATTCATTCCCATTATACACATACCTTTGGTACTTTGATATCAATAATTCATTGAAGGTCCATTGGGTGCACTTCATATCTTCTAGGTGGACCTTTTCAGGTTTTCCAGCTTTCCAGTTCTGTCCATGTTTGTTTGAAGGGACATTATGTTTGCTCGGTGGACTTTTACAGGTCACTTATAGAATTGTGCAATTTTATCCCTTTAGACAAAAAATCTCTACTCGAGGTCTTCATAAAAGTTGTAGAACTCGAAGTCCTCTTCAAAAGAAAACTTAATTGACCTTAATCCAAGATCCATAGCAAAAGTTATGCCTCTTACCCCAAAATATACCCAATTGCATCCTTATTGTCCATATTTCTAGCGCTTTACTTACTACAGTCAACATCTTATGTTGGTTTTGAAGTTAATCACACGTTAATACAAGATTTATTATACAATATACAAATGCACAAGAAGGGGGGGTTGAATTGTGTATTATTTTTTAAAGTCCCTTAAAAAAACGTTTTGATAAAAGAAACTTGTTCTTTTCACAAGAACTACTGAAAATCAAAGTTATAAAGTATTTTCTGAAAACTTGTATAACAATTAGTAAGATCAAAAAATTAAAAGATAAGAGAGATTAAGAGTTGAGCGAAATTAACAAAACGATTTTTATATTGGTTCACCCCAAACCGTAGGCTACGTCCAGTCCTCAGATATCTTTCTAAGATTTCACTATCTCTCAAAATGTTACAAGTATTCTTTATCTCTAAGCCTCTTCAGGTCCCTTACAATCAGTATTCTTTCACGCTTAGCCTCTGCAGGCTATCTGCACTACTTTCAACTGAAAGGTTTTTCGAGCTTTGTTACAGAAAAATAGCTCTAGATTTTTTGCATAATAGTTTCTCTCAAGTATCGCTAAGCTCTTTGATTTCACTACCTTTTGTAACTTTTACAATCTTCGTAATTTTCGTAACTCTTGTAACTTTTTCATTCTTCGACTCTGACTCATATTTATAGTCTTCGTCTTCAACTGTTTCTTGATTCTTTCTTATTTCAAGAAGCGGTTATTCAGTTGAGTTTTATAACTAACTCAAATTGATTATTGATTTGAAGTGGTTTGCTTCTGTCTGCTTTTCTGTTTGCTTCCGTTTGCTATTCTTCATCTACTTTTCATTCGTCTGTTTTTCTTCATCTGCTTTTCATTTTAGCTTCCGTCTGCTTTTCTATTTGCTTCCGTCTATTTTTCATTTTAGCTTTCGTCTGCTTTTCTTTGTCTGCTTTTCATTTTAGCTTCCGTCTGCTTTTCTATTTGCGTCCGTCTGCTTTTCTATTTGCGTCCGTCTGCTTTTCTATTTGCTTCCGTCTGCTTTTCTCTGTCTGTTTTTCTTTGTCTGCTTTTCTTCCATCTATTTTTCTTTTTATGCTTTTCTTCCATCTATTTTTCTTCGTCTGCTTTTCTTCTGTCTGTTCTTCTTCGTCTGCTTTTCATTATTATTTGTACTTCATCAAAATCGTTTATGTAACATCATTTTGACTTAACAATCTCCCCCTTTTTGATGATAACAAATAATCATAAAGGTAAGATGAAAAATTGTAAATGGAAAAATATACAGATGAGAAATAAGAACATATCTTTTCTCCGTCTTCTTCAAACTTCTAGTTCTTCATTTTCTGCTTACTCTTCCTCCCCCTATCTTTTTCTTTCTTCTTCAAAATGTTTCTTTTCTCCCCCTATTTGTTATTAATAAAAAATGATTATGACCGATGATGCTTCAATAATTCTTTTACCATCTCCTTTATCTCCTTGACTTCTCTGCGTAGATGAATTACTTCTGCTTGTAAGTCAAAAGATGAGGTTGGTTGATCATCATTCTTCGGTTGTTATTCTTCAACAACAATTGTAGTGTTATATGCATCTGAAGATGAAACATATGTTTCAATGATCTCTAGGGTAGAAGGTTGAACAAATAGGTTGGGTTCGGGAAGATCTAAATCATCAGGAGATGGTAGTCTTAAAACTTGTATTCCATGCAAGGATATGACTTCTTCAATTGAAGATGTATTAAATAGTGGCCTAACACGCATAAACTCTCCAATCCTTATTGTATTGAACGTCCCTTTTGTAAGTTTCCCCCCCACTGGACAATGTTCATCTTTAGTTGTTGAACTACCACTAGCTCCTAAAATGTGATGGGAAATGAAAGTTCCTGTCATCGTCTTCTGTATAGAGCATGCTTCATCTATGTTTCGTACTTCTTCTACAATTTGATCTACTGACAGATCATCTATTACCCCTTCTACGTATAGTTTCTGCTTCCCATTGTTAACATTGCGTACCATGGGATACCTTGGTTGAATATCAGGTACAACCTTTATCACTGTTTGCTATGTAATTGGGAAAATAGTGTACGGTTGGTTTGTTATCTTTGTGGGGTATGGTTTTATTCCTGCATACCTCAAGATCTCATAAAAACTATTCTCGTCTTCATTCAACAGATGCCATGTACAACTATTTATCAGAATATGTTGTAAATGTACCTTCACTAACTTCTTTGGTATATCCTTGATGATTATTGAGGTACTCCTCTTATTCACAAGCTGAACCTCTTCAGTCACTCTGATTCTCAAATCTTTTTTCCTCAGAAGTTGAGAAGAGTTATACTGTACCAAACTAAGTTCTGCTGATTCTTCCTGTTGAACATCAGTAGGAGTAGCCTTCTTTTGACCAAGTTCCTCAGCAGTAGAAGTACTCTTCATCTGACTAAGTTCTGCTGAATTCTCCTGTTGAATATCTGTAGGAGTAACCTTCTTCTGACTAACTTTTTTAGCAGCAGGAGTACTCTTTTTCTGATTGAATTTATCAGTCTTCCTTTCTTCCTCAATCAGTTTTGGAGTCTTTTGAGGTTATGGTTTCTGCTTCTCAAACTCTAATTTTCTTGTTCTCTCAGTCTCTTTAGCCTGTTTGGCTGTATCTTCATTTAAGATAGAGATTAGAGATCTTGTAGCCTTAGGTGCGCCTGTCACAGAGACTTCTTCCTGACTTATTTCTCTGGATCTATTTTCTTCTTGTTGTCGCAAGGTTCGAACTCTGGGTGATCTTCTCGCTTGCTTCGGAATTTCACTTAGAAGTGTCTCCCCTTTTCTTTTTAGAGCACTTTCGTCTATAATCCGTACTCGGCTACTTTCTTTTTGAATAATCATCTTCTCTTTCAAAGTTTCTTCTGATGATTTCCTCCTTTCAGTCATGGGCATGTTTGCACTAGATTGAGATTTAGAACTTTTTGTAGGAGATTTCTTCTTTGTACGCTCCCCCTCAGTTCTTACTTTAATCTCAGAATCTGCTTCTACTCTATCCAGATTCTTTAAACCCATTTTTGCTACTGTTCTTGAGTTGATAACACTCTTAACAGACATCTTAATTCTGTTTCCTCTATCAAGAAGGACTCCAGACTCTCTGAATATCCTTGTCAGCAACATTCCATAAGGGTAACCATTCATATCTTTCATCACCTTAACCATATATTGAAAAATCAGAAATGGTAAATCTATGGGTTGGTGATTCAACAAGTAGAATAGGCATTGTTCGTCTAATGTTATCACCAAATGCCTTGAACCTACTCTTGGTAAGATGCAATTGAACATAATTGCATATAGGACCCTAGCCTTCGGCACCAGACTTGAGATCTTCCTCTCTGTTAGGTCGTTGTCTCCATACAACTGTCAATTTATTTCATCTTCCTTTACACTGACTTTGGTCATCCATCTGGCTTTGCTTGTGAGCTTTTCTCCAGCAGATGGACATTCAGTTACTTTCTCAATCAACTCAATTGCCACAATAATAGACAATCTATCTACTATAGAAACAATAGTATTGTCTACTAGTTGCACATTCTTCCAGAAATCATACACTTCATTTTGATATACGATTTCTCGCACTTGGAAAAACTTCCTCCATCCTGCTTCTACTATCTTCGGTTCAATGTCCATGTCTTTTTTCCTTAAGGATTCAAAATCAACATGTCTTTCGAAAATCATTGCTTGCTCCATTTGATTCTTCGATGAGTAAGAAACTGAGTTCACTGATTTATTCTTCAAAAGGTAAAGTCGGTTACAGAGATTTGAGAGAGCTGAGAGTTGAGAATTTTTTGAGTTAAGAATACTTGAAAGGTCTTATCAGGCGTGTTCTAGAATAGGTGAAGTTCTCAAGGCTATGATACTTTCCCTCCAAGACTTCCTTATGAGAGAAGTTACCAGCTGTCACTCACTGTTACTAACGTCGTTAACTTCGACGACCTTTTAACTTGGCTGTGACATGTTAAACGGTTGGTCACTTAACATCACCATATTGAGGTTCCTTCTGATTTCCTTGAATCGTTCTTCACTCAGTGGTTTAGTGAAGATGTCTACCCATTGAAACTTTGTCTCAATAAACTGAAGACGCACAATCCTTCTCTGAACGTAGTTCCGTAAGAAATGATGTCTGACTTCGATATGCTTCACTCTCGAATGCTGAATTGGATTCTTCGATAAGTTGATGGCGCTCATGTTGTAGAAAAAGATTGGGATCTCCACTTCTTGCACTGAGTAATCTTCTAGTTGATATTTGATCCACAATGTTTGTGAACAACAGCTTGCGGTAGACATGTACTCGGCTTCAGCAGTTGATAGGGCGATTGAACTTTGTCTCTTGCTTGACCAGGAAACTAAGTTTGAGCCAAGAAAGTGACAGCCTCCACTCGTACTGTTCCTATCAATTCTATCTCCGGCATAGTCTACATCATAATATCCAATCAACCTGAAATCTTTACCTTTCTCACACATTAAGCAAAGATTAGTACTACCTTCGAGATATCTCATAATTCTTTTAACAGCAATGTAATGAGACCTTTTAGGATCGATCTGAAACCTTGCACACAAGCATACACTGAACAGTATGTCAGGTCTGCTTGCTGTAAGATAAAGCAAAGAACCAATCATCCCTCTATACAGGGTTTGATCCACCTTCTTACCAACTTCGTCTCTAGATAAATGGTTCGAAGGATGCATCAAAGTTGCCATAGGTTTCACTTTTTCTATATCAAATTTAGACAGCAATTCTTTCACGTATTTTTGTTGATGGATAAAGATCCTTTCTTTTGTTTGCTTGACCTGCAACCCAAGAAAGAACTTTAACTCTCCCATCATACTCATCTCATACTCATTTTTCATCAAATTCTCAAATCTCATGCACAAACTTTTTGAAGTCACACCAAAAATAATGTCATCAACATAAATTTCAAGTAAAATAAAATCATTCTCATAATTCTTCTAAAGAGTGTCTTATCTACCTGACCTCTACTAAACCCGAGAAAAGTACTTAGATGATCATACCAAGCTCTAGGAGCTTGTTTCAAGCCGTACAAAGTCTTATGAAGTCTATAGACATGATCCAGATACTTAACATCCTCGAAACCAGGAGGTTGCTTCACATACACTTCTTCGTCTATATAACCATTCAGAAATGCTCATTTCACATCCATTTGAAAAAGTTTTATATCATGACACACAACATATGCAAGTAGTATCCTAATAGCTTCAAGTCTTGCTACTGAAGCATACGTTTCATTATAGTCTATTCCTTCTTGCTAATTATAGCCTTGTGCTACTAATCTTGCTTTATTCTGACTTATTTTCCCTGATTCGTCTAACTTATTCTTAAAAACTCAACTAGTTCCAATGATGGATTTCTTCAAGGGTTTAGGAACTAAGGACCAAACTTTATTCCTAGTAAATTGGTTCAGCTCCTCTTGCATAGCTAAAATCCATGCTTCATCCTGAAGAGTTTCATTAATCTTCTTAGGCTCTATTTCAGAAACAAATGCTGCATTAGCTTCTCTTCTGAATTTAGACCTTGTTCGGACTCCTTCTAAGGTCTCTCCTATGATTAACTCTTCTAGATGAGAACTCTTATATCTCCAATCTCTTTTTAACCTAAAAGTCTCTGGAATATCCTCAATCTTGTGTAACTGAGTTTCTGATGATGAAGCTTCTTTAGTATCACCTAAAGGCATTGAGGGGATTTCACTATCCATATCATCTTCCTTACTTGGTTGGTAACTATCATCAAACTTGACATGAATAGTCTACTCAATAGTCTTCGAGGTAAGATTATAAACCATAAAAGCCTTCGATGATGAGGAGTAGCCTAGAAAAATTCCTGAATGAGTCTTCGAATCGAATTTGTCCAGCAATTCCTTTGTATTCAGTATAGAGCACTTGCAACCAAATGGATGAAAGTAAGATATACTTGGTCACCTTCCATTCCATAACTCATAAGGAGTTTCCTTCAACAGAGGTCACAACAATATTCTATTCTGAATGTAACATGTTGTATTCACAGCTTCTTCCCAGAAGTACTTAGGAAGATTCATCTCATACAGCATAGTCCTTGCCATCTCTTAAATCATCTTGTTCTTCCTTTCAACAACTCCATTTTGCTGCGGAGTCCCAGGAGTAGAGAAATTGTGAAAAATTCCGTTCTCCTCACATAATATTCTAAACTTCTCATTCTCAAATTCTCCACCATGATCACTCCTGATACTAGCTATTGACATTCCTTTCTCATTCTGTAACTTTCTGGAAAGGGTTCTAAAACACTTAAAAGACTCATCTTTGTGTGACAAAAATAGTATCCAACAAAATCTAGTAAAGTCATCAACAATAACAAGTCCATATTTCATTCCGTCAAGACTTATTATGCTAGTTGGACCAAATAAATCCATATGTAACAACTCTAGAGGTCTAGATGATGTTACGGTATTTTTAGAAGAAAATGATGTTTTGACTTGTTTTCCTTTATGACAACTTTCACAAAATAAATCCTTGCCAAAACTTATTTTTGGTAAACCACTTACCAAATCATGCTTTAACAACCTTGAAATATGTTTAAAACTGACATGACCTAGCTTTTTATGCCAGATTAGTCTTTTTTCTTCAGTTGATAAAAAACACGAAACATTTTGATTTTGAAAATCTTTTAAATCAATTTTGTAAAGATTATTTCATCTTTTGGCAGAAAAGAATATAGACCTATCTTTGTTTCTGACTTCACAAAGATTTTGATTGAACATAACTTCAAAGCCAGAATCACACAATTGATTGACACTAATCAAGTTGTGTTTCAGACCATCAACAAGTAATACATTATCAATACATGCAAAGGAATCTTTACCTATTTTACCAATGCCAATTATCTTGCCCTGCTGGTTGTCTCCAAAAGTTACTGATCCTTCCTTCTTATACTGAAGATCTAGGAACATAGACCTTCTTCCTGTCATGTGTCACAAGCATCCACTGTCCAAATACCAATGGTGCTTGCTGCCTCTTCCAAGGAAGGATATCTGCAAGATGTATTATTTTATTTTTCGGTACCCAAATTTTCTTGGGTCCTTTCGGGTTAGTAAAATGCACAGAATGATAATGATGCATTTTATAAGATTGTTGATGAAAATGTGATTGTTGGAACTTCTTTTTTTGAAAGAAGGATTTCCTTTTCTGTTGAGACTTATTTCTAGTAAACCCTAATCCAGTTTTGTCACTCGGATGTCTACACTTTCCTAATATATCATTCATTTTTCTCGTACTTTCAATGAAAGTTGCTAGATCAGCTGAAAGACTATTAATTCTAAGCTTCAGCTGATTGATCTCTTCAGATCTATCAATAACTCCCTTCTTCTTAATTTCCTCTACTTGCTTTTTTAAGCAGGTGTTCTCTCTTTCTATCTCTTGTGTATGTTTCAGATTTTCTACATACTTTTTCTTCAACAGTTTGCACTGTTTCAGAATAGCATGGGAATCTTCTAGTAGTTCATAATATGCATCTTATAAGTCATCATATTTAGAGGTTACCTCCTCATCACTTTCCTCTTCGGCTACCAGACATATATTTTCATGTTCTGATGTCTCAGAGTACGTATCTGATTCGGATGAATATAGATCCTCCCAGGTTACAATCATGCTTTTCTTTCCTTCTCTACTCTTCTTTGGTTTCCTCTTTAATGTTGGACACTTGGACTTGTAATGTCCAGGTTTGTTGCACTCATAGCATATGATGGATGCCTTCTATATCTTTCCATCATCTTTGCCATTCCTTTTGAAGATTTGATTTCCTTTGGACTTCTTTTTCCACATCCGTCTGATCTTCTTAGAAATGAAGGATAGCTCATCATCTTCTTCACTCGACTCCTGTTCTGACTTGCTAGAATCATCGTTCTTCGATTCTTCAATCTTCAGCGCATTTGATGAATTCCTCTTCCTTTGAGTCTTATGATTGTTTTGTCTGGCCTTTAGTGCTATCAACTTTTCTCGTTTGGGCTTGTTTTCAGCATCAAGCTCAACTTCATGTATCTTCAACGATCCAAACAGTTCGTCAAGCTTTAATATGCTCAAATCCTTGGCTTCCTGTACAGTAGTCACTTTTGGTCTCCACCTCTTTGGTAGACTTCTTAGGATCTTACGAACATGATCTTGGTTATCGTAAGTTCTTTCAAGAGCTTTTAGTCCATTGATAATTGTTTGAAATCTTCCAAACATTTGATCAATAGATTCCTCATCTTTCATCTTGAACAACTCGTACTGATGCACAAGAATACTTATCTTGGATTATTTAACTTGGTTCGCACCTTCATGTGCGATGGATAACATGTCCCACATCTCCTTCGCAGTATCTCATCCGTGGACTTTATCTTAGTCACTTCTACTTAAGGCACAACTTAAGAAGAACTTTGCTTTAGAGTTTAGTTGAAATATTGCCTTTTGATCAACCGTCCATCTGATTCGTGGAATAGGATTTCCTTCTTCATCCACTGGTGTGTATGGTCCATTCTCTATTACGTCCCAAAGGTTAACATGAGTAGATTCGATAAACAACTGCATCCTATCTTTTCAGTAGTGATAGTCTTCTCCGTTAAACGCTGGAGGTCTAGTGACTAACGCACCTTCCGCTATGTATGTATATGATTCCGCCATAATCTTTAATCCACACTTTGTTAAGGTGATCCTTAGACACCAAGATCTGATACCAATTGAAGTGAATCACACGTTAATATAAAGCTTGTTATACAATATACAAATGCACAAGAAGGGGGGTTGAATTGTGTATTATTTTTAAAAGCCCCTTCGAAAAATTTTTGTTAAAAGAAACTTGTTCTTTTCACAAGAACTACTGAAAATCAAAGTTATAAAATATTTTCCAAAAACTTGTATAAAAACTAGTAAGATCAAAAAATTGAAAGATAAGAGAGATTAAAGGTTGAGAGATGTTAACACAACGATTTTTATACTGGTTCACCCCAAACCGTGAGCTACGTCCAGTCCTCATATATCTTTTTGAGGTTTCACTATCTCTCAAAAATGTTACAAGTATTCTTTGTCTCCGAGCCTCTTCAAGTCTCTTATAATCACTATTCTTTTACACTTAGCCTCTGTAGGCTATCTGTACTACTTTCAACTAAAAGGTTTTTCGAGCTTTGTTACAGAAAATAACTTTAGATTTTTCTCACAATAGTTTCTCTTAAGTATTGACAACTTTTGTAACTTTTCGTAACTTTGTTTCACATAACTTTGTAATCTTCGACTTCAACTCATATTTATAGTCTTCGTTCAACTGCTTCTTGATTCTTGATTCTTGGTTCTTTCAAGAAACAATTATTCAGTTGAGTTCTGTAACTAACTCAAACTGATTCTTGATCTAACGTGGTTTGCTTCCGTCTGCTTTTCATCGTTTGCTTTTTATCGTCTACTTTTCTTTGTCTATTTTTCATCGTCTGCTTTTCTACTTAGCTTCTGTCTGCTTTTCTTCCATCTATTTTTCATCGTATGCTTTTCTACGTAACTTCCATCTGCTTTTCCTATCATCTTCTTTTTATCATTATTATTTGTACTTCTTCAAAATTATGTATGTAAAGTCATTTTGAGTTAACAATAACTACCAAATAATGAGATTCCGTTTAATATTATTAGACTGGTACTAGTACTTGGTTTTGCTTAACAAGAGCTCTGTAAACCAATTTAAGAAATGCATATTCATTATGTTCACAACTTCAATTACAGTTGTGTCCTTTTTCTTTATTTGTTATAAAGCATATTTGCTATAGATTCTAGAGATTGTCTAGACTCAATCCCTCTTGTAGTTTACTTAACTACAATTCTTAAGTTCTCACCACACAAAATTTTAGAAAATAGCTAAAATTTTTATTTTAATTTAATTATTAGGGGTTTGATTTAACATAATCAAATTTAAGTACGCATTCATGGATAAGGAGTAAGGATGGTGAAAATGACCAGTTCAACTTGAAATCAAAGATTCTGACACAAGTTGTCTAAATTTCAACTTTTATATGAGTTTGTTAAACTTTGGCCTAAGATCAATTTTTTTTTAAATTTGAAATTCAAATTGGGTCACTTTAATAAGGATTAAGGATGGAAAACAACATTAATTTGTTATTTGATGGATAAAAAGACTAAGTCCTCCATCTCTTTTGGTTATTGGCATTTTAGAATTGCCTTAGACCTATAATTTTCTAGTTTTTAAATAAACTTTTAAACTAGTTAGATTTAGTAGTGTGTTTTGCACTCAACAAGTTTTTGGCGTCGCTGCCAAGGAATGTTTGTTTAGCATTTTATTTATTTTGGATTACTTTGATTTAGGAGTTTTTGATACTTTCCTTGTGTCTTTACAGGTGCATGAACACATGGAACATGTGAAGGAATACTGAATTTTGCAACGAAGAATTAGAAGTTATCACAAGGCACGAATGACAGTTGAGAAGAGCGAAGCGCCAAGACATTATACCAAGAAATATGGCAGAAGAAGGAGAACAATTAGGGGCTAAAAGAACACTGACGGACTTTATAAGACTAGGATTTAGTCCTCAAGGAGTTTTGAGGCCAGCAATTCAAGCTAACAAGTTCGAGATCAAGCTAACACTCTTCAACATTCTTCATAGTAGTGTGCAGTTTTATAGGTTGTGCAATGAAGATTCCAAAGATCATCTTGCCAATTTTTTTGGAGATATGTGACACTTTCCAGTTTAATGGGATGTCAGATGATGTTGTGAGATTGTTACTATTCTCTTTCACTTTGACAGATCGAGCAAAGGAGTGGAACAATTCTCTCAGCTCAGGGCGGATTAACACTTGGTAATAGCTAGCTTAAGCATTTCTCGCTAAATACTTTCCATTGATCAAGACAACAAGGATCATTAAGGAAATCACAATTTTCAACAAAGCGATGGGGAGTCTTTATATGAAGTTTAAGAGAGGTTTAAAGAACTACAGAGAAGTTGTCCTTATCACAACCTTCCAAAGGAGTTCCTCATGCAAACATTCTATAATGGTGTAAATCAAAGCATAATAGGGACCATAGATGCAACTGTGAGAGGATATTTGATGAGGAAAATTATCAATACAGCTCATGATATTTTGGTAGAGTTGGCGAGCAACAGTTGCATGCGGTCAAGTGAGAGGACAAGGCAATGTAAACGATCTAGAAGGGGGGTTGAATAGATCTTTAAAGCTTTTTTGTAATTTTCTACAATAAAATCAGAAGTTAATTCACACAAAAACAATTTAATCAAATTTAAATATAAAGAGTA